>JAIQCU010000844.1:0-33603 GCA_022114935.1 Leptestheria dahalacensis
TCTGTCTATCTATCTGTCTATATCTATCTATGTATCTATGTGTCTATCTAACTATCTGTCTATCTATCAGTCTATATTTAATTTTGATAGCTTTTGCCGATGGAAAATGTTTTTGAAGGAAAAAAAGTTTGAGCTGATCGTTCTCTTCCTCCTGCCTACTTTGAGGAGAATACCGCATTCTATTTCAAGTAGGGGCCCTTTCGTTCCCAGAAACTTGGGGAATCAGAGAGGTATTTTGGGGATTGCTTCCTCTGATAAAAACTTGCGACGGTTTCAGAGCTGGAGACACGAAAACGAAAAAAAAGGGGGAAAAGGCCATCCATTTTAGAGCTGAGGTACCAAAACTATGGACGAAACTTTATCGGCCAGGTCCCCCTTTTGTGAAACATTAGTTTCTTGAACAATATTTTAAAACTATAACCTATGGAATTTAACATACAACGGTCCTCGTTACCAAAATCCTCTCGAAAGCCACCTGACTGTTTACAAAACTGAAGATAACAAGACTAAGTACTTGCTTTGTTCTTGGTATAGCTGCTTAATTCAGTTAGTATGCTTAAAGTTTATGTCTCTTTTGCTTATTATGTATGTTTATAGGATCCCGTGCTTGTATTACACTCAAGTCTATTGTGCTTATTAAGCATGTTTGTATCATTATGTGCTTGTGTGATACCGGTTTGGTTGTGTATATATACCTTTAATGTATGTTTAGGTTATATTATACTTGTATTGGTATATTACTCCTATAGGTAAGCATGTTATGCTCAAATGATAACTGTTTGTTTATAAGGAATTATACTTATTTGTTTGTATTTGTTCATTATTAGTGTTAGACGTATATTACTACCATTAAATATTAAGATGTCTGGTGGGTACTTAAAGTTTAATACAACGTCAACTTAACGAAATAAAACACAAGGATTTGAGTCGTATCATTTAGACACACCTAACTCATCGAGAATGTTTAAAAATGTATCAGCTACATATCTGACGCGTGCAGGTTAGGGTGAACTTGACAAACCGTGCTAAATAGCTATGGGCACGTGTTCATTCAATACAGTGGGCCTATATGGCCTGGCGCCCTTTAGGGATGTGTCTTAGCTATAACCTTTAGATAGCCACAGGGCAATACAGAAGCCAGGAATCGATTCTTTAGCCTCATTTGTAAACTGATACTCGGAAAACACCGCGCGGAGAGAATGTATGGACGATGTAGTTAAGACGTCTGACAGGGAGGTTTGCTGGGATGTGAAACGGCTTAACAGGAAGGGGCGTAAATTGAGGAAAAGGCGTTGACCCTTTGATGAATGCGGGTTCTGGCGCCAACTCGGGAGCTTATTGGACGTGTGTACAAATTCCCACGATTGTTATCCAAAGGTGTAGTAAGAGCTGCTTCCTTAGCGCGTTTCGTATTAGTACGTCGTGACCATCACCCATAAGCGCAGCACGCAATAACCTACCCCCCCTCTCTCTCTCACCTCCTCCTCCTCCATCATTCGCCTTTATCCCCCTACCCCCTTCCCGTCCATTGTGTTCATGGCGATCAGCATTAAGAGATGCCTTATGTAATTACTGGTTCGTGCCATCAACTATGCAGATAGCCGTTTCAGCTCACACTATGGCAGGAATGAGTGACTAGCAATTGTCCAGTGGCTATTAAGCTGCAATGGACTTGTGGGCAGTATGGTTTGGCTTATCTTAATTCCCATACTGTGTCCTTCATATAAAAAAGCGATCTCACACCGGCCTTTTGGTCAGATGGCCATCCCGACCTTCCTTTTTCTACATGGGGCACTATGAAGTGTCCGCCATCTTGGTGGTTGGGCAAATCAGTTATCCCCTCCGTGCAAAAACGACGTTATCTCCGTTGTGATTTCTCTTACTGTATTGAAATTAGTATGAAAAGATTGCGTTCGCCTGGTTTATGCGACATAGAAGTCTCTGTAAATGTTCAACGTATTTGTGTGTAGAAAAGCCTTCAGAGCCTTATATGGAGAGTCACGTGATGTAACGTCTTATTACATAAGCCTTTGTACTGGCGCATAATTAATGAAGAAGGCCAGTTCATTAACCTAATGACATATTATCCTGTTATAACATTCTCACTATTATTATCTATTTTTCCTATAAGTTTATTAGTTATATATTTAATTCTATTTTTTAAATGAATTATAACTATATTCTAGATTTTAATTTATGTTGAGGGGTACAGAGGAAGTGGTACTATAATGTAATCATCGTTTTTCAATTGGTTTCGGCGATCCTCCATTTGTTATAGGTTGTTAAGGGGAAGCTTCGTATATGGAGGTTGATTGTTCTCTGAAGCATAGACGGCCCGTTATGGCTTGTTGGACACAATAGTTTTTGCGTGCGTGCTATTGTAGCGTTTCGGTTGACATTCGGGTCAAGCGGTTGTTTGGGTTACTAAACTTTTTTTTCCCCTCCAAATATAAATGCGACGGAGAAAAGTGCGCCGTGAAGAATGGAGCCGTAAATGCTGCAAAATGGCCGCTTTTATTCCTGATATGGCGTGCTATCTCCATATGCAAAGACGCTTTTGAGCAACAA
Organism: Leptestheria dahalacensis; assembly: GCA_022114935.1. Lineage (NCBI taxonomy): Eukaryota > Metazoa > Arthropoda > Branchiopoda > Diplostraca > Leptestheriidae > Leptestheria > Leptestheria dahalacensis. Next base: position 2,569 of record JAIQCU010000844.1, read on the forward strand.
CAGCAACAATAACTGCACATGCAAGTTGTAAGCCATTACCTCTCAACCGCTTTCAAAAGGGCTTACACTCTCTCCAAGTATAGGGCCATATCGAGTCGTTTTCTTTTATTTTGCGAGGAAATTCTCAGGTTTGTGTCATACAGGTCTATATAATATAGCCATCAACCGGTCTTTTACCAGACATTGCCATTATATCGGCTTTGCGAGTTCGCCCCCCCCACACACAAAAAACAGCTTAATGGGTACAACGTAGAAGAGTTTGAATGTCTCTTTTCCAAGTGTTGAATGTAAATTCCAGCACCAGTCGACCTACACTTTTCAAACGTATCTCTACCTGTTCAGTTTGACCAGGTTAAAGTGTGATTGAGCACTGCGGAATTCAGTTGAAACACGGGTGTCGTTATTGTGAGAGGCCGTATAAAAACAGATCTACAGGGTCAGCTACTGCGACACATTGATGATCAGATTCAGTCGTCTTAGTACGGTCTAGAAGCAGTAGAAAAGGGTTTTTGATGGGGAAAATTGGGGAAAAGTTGATCGCGTATGGCGCCCAAGTTTTCAAAGATATAACAGCCAAAAAAATACTGAGTGTAGATCTAGTAGTACTTTATGTACTAGTAAAGTTTCACTGAAATCGGACTGTTAGTTTAGCCAAAATAAAATTCTAAAGTTGAGAAGATCCATGATTTCCTACCACTCGGAAACCTTATATCTTTGTTGCTCTAGACTGTATTTGTAGGCTATCTATTGCCTTTGATTTAGGGACCTAAATTAACTTAATTGACCCCACGGTTCAAGGTTTGTTCAAATGAGTATACAGCAGTTGAAAAGTAATCACTGGAAAACACTATGTTAAGCACCCCGTACCATTTTTGAGCAAATCGAACATTACTGCTTATTATATGTTTTTTTTTAAATATTTGAAAAGCATCTGGTAGATGATTGAACCACTCAGTGTGCAACACGATGTTGTACTGAACGCACTAATGATTTTGCATTGGTGTCAGCAGCAGCACTTGCAGGTCTCTTGTCAAGTAGATTGGCTGTGTGTGGTATAACGCCAGATGAATAGAACGATGGCAAAAAAAAACGTGAAAACAGGCCGGGCAGAACATGTGTGTTGATCTTTTTGGGTAAGGAGAGCTTTGCTGTAAAGCGCCAATATTATTCCCGGGTGCTTGAGCAGTGTTTTCCCATAAAATATAGGCAAGTTGATTAAGACAAAAGAGCTTATACAAGTTGATTATTTGTGCCCCAGAGTCCCCGTGGATTCGGTCAGCGTCTACTTTACGGGCCAAGGGGAAACTTGGTGAGGGGAATATGGTGAAAAGCAGCGTTTATTTTATGTCAAGACTTGGTGCAGCTGCTGACACGAGCCTTTTTCGACAAAACAAAGGTCTTTTGGAGCCAACAGTTGCGCCCCAAAGTTGACGATGTGCCACACGCTACCTACACTTATTAGCTCCTATCACAACTTTTTTCCTCCTTTTTTTTACTTCTATTCTTTCTCTCTTCTTTCTCTTTTTCCTATTCTGTTAATCTTCAGTCCGAGGAGTTCCCAAGTCCAGTTATGAAATCTTGAAAAGGATTTCTTAAAAATGGATTTCTGGGGATTTTTTGGGAATTTTTTTGTGTGTGGAGATTTCTGGACTCTCTTTTCTTGCTTTTCATGGACATTATTGAATTTTTAAAAATTGATTTTAAAGGAATTTTCTTCCTGAAATTTTTTGAGATTTTAGGATTTTAAGGATTTTCAGGGATTTTTTAAGACTTCGTTGCTCAGAATTTATGAGATTCTTTTTTCTTGGGATTTGTTCAATCACTTGAGATTTATACAGTTGTTTAAGAGAATTTTCAATTTTTTCCCCGGAGATTATTGAAATTTTTGGAGACTTTTAGGAATTTTTTAAAGAATTTGTTTTTCAAATGTTCACAAGATTTTGGGCTTAAAGAGTTCGAAGATTTTCAGACTTGCGAACCCCTCGCTTCAGCCTGTCCCAGTGAAGCGAGAAGAAATTTACTTTGAGGAAAAAAACAAGTACGCCGACACTTGTAGAAAAAGTTTCAGCGGATTAGCGAAGCACGGCAAGTAGTTCTGCAACTTGCAAAACTTTCTTCCAAACGACGGTTACCAATCTGGAAACACACACCGACTCGCCCGAGAAGGAGATCATTCAAAAAGCATCAAAGTTTTGCAATGATGTTGACTTGGAACTTGGTGATAGTAGTTTGTTTGTATGGAGCGACCTAGGGAGGAAGGAGTTGATTGACCCTGTGAACAATTTCACCATAAGGAAGTGAAGATACGAGTGTGAAGAATAACATTGATTGATAGATAGTAGACAGATAGATAGATAATTCAGTTCTATATTGAAGGGATAGTGGGTTGTCCCTGAGGGCCCGAATTTGGAGCAAAGTGAAGAAATTGAGGAGACCTGTGAAAGAGTGAATTATTTTTCGTCAGACTCGGCGAGCTGACGGATGCGTAGACTGACAAAGCAAAATGGATTTGAATCCCACGGGTGACGGGGCGAGTGTTGCTTTCACTGCGGATGGCCTAATAGGCCATTAGCGTGGTGCGCGACACTTTGGCGACAAAGTCGCGGCTAATGCTTTTGACACGCTCCTGCCTCCAGTCCTGGTGTACGCAAACAAGCTTCAATTGCATTAAATTTTTTCCATAAAAGTCTTCAAGACTCGAGGTCGAGGGGTTCGCAAGTGCACAGAAGTGGGTTTTGAGTTTGTAAAATCCTTTTTCAACAAACATTTTCAAGGGATTCTTATGATTTTCAGAGATTCTGTTTGGGGATTTTTGAGGTTTAGATTTTTTTTTGAAATTTTGGCTGAAGTGTTCGAGGATTTTCAGACGTACGAACCCCTCGTCAAGACTTTCCTTCATTTTTAATTGAAAACCATTTTCCTGTGGCCAAAACATAAAAGCTAAACGAGTGAGAAATGTTTCGTTTTACACTTGTTGTTGTCGCAATTAGATGACGAGTTAACGAAACGTCGCGACGTCGATCAATAATTTATGAAAGCATATTCAGGGCAAGGATTAAAAACAAACAACTAATTAAAACGGTAAACGAAACAGGGATAAAGGCTCGTGTACATGTAAAGTAGAAAGTTTAACAGTGAATCCCGTTGTTAATTCTGGAAGAATATCCGCAGTGGTTGCAATAAGGCTTTTTTCTATCTAATGATCAAAATATTATTAACTAATTTGAAAATGTATATGCTTGTATGCATATAAATTATATTTAATAATAACAGTATTATTGAATGATATATTGCGGTATGAAACAAGGCCAGAAAGACGAAATCCTGCTATGTATACCGAACCGCATGCATCTTGCATGTTTCCAGTCGACAAGGCCGGAGCATTCAGAAACGTTATTGAATTATCGGAAAGATGTTGCATCTGTCGATTAACCTTTAGTTGCGGGTTGAACTTTAACTATCTGATCAATCGGGGCCGCTCTTTCAGCGTCGCTATTCTTGGCTCCGTTTCCCCTGTAGCACATTTGCTTCTTCCCATACTCTTTCCAATTGCAGTCCATTGACTATTAACGTACCATACGTCCAGTACAGGGAGGAAATTTGTATCATAACGAATCTCACAACAAAAATCAATATATTGATGACAAGCTCGATGTTTAACACCTTTTTAGCTAGAAGAGATGGATCAAGAGGTAGCTAGATACTATTTGCTAAAGTATGCAACATTCCACAGGTGTCGAGCAAATTAGCCTTTCGTATCGGGTATTGTCTTTGATCATCGTCATCTCTTCATATAATTTCGATTTTTTCTTACAGCCCGGTTAATAACTTTTGCAGATTTGCTTTAACTTGTTGAAAATTTCAGTTTTACGATTTTTTTAAACCACTTTCCTGTGCAGCAGTATGGCACACCCAACTTTTCACTGAGGAAAAAAAAAAAAAAACGTTCGCCGCTCTCTTCCGTCATGTGGTCTTGAGAAGTTACGAAGAACATTTCGCGCGTGACACTCTTCTCGAATAGTAGAATTTTACCCAAAGATTAAAAAAGAAGTGCTGGAGTCTTGAGCCCCAAAAAAGGTTCTGAATGGTATATGAAACTATGGATTTTTTTTAACTTTAGAATTTTATTGTGGCAATACTAACCACCCGATTTAAATGAAAATTTACTGGTGTATAAAGTACTACCAGTTCTACGTTGAGTATTTTTTTGGCTGTTTTACCTGTGGAAACGTGGGTGCCATAAGCGATCAACTTTTCCCCAGCAAGAATCCTTTTTTTATTGCTCTAGAGTGTAACGCTCCGAACTTGACCTAAATACGATTACAATTGTTCGTTACCGCGTTGGACTCGGTTTATTGAAGATTTCAGGTCAGCGCTGCACGTTCTCTCGAGTCAGTGCCTAGGTACGTGCTGGCCTAATACGTGGGATATTTGTTGTGAAAGCATTTTATTTTATGTAGATAAAGTGCCGCTTGAAATTGCGTTTGATTTCCATAGAATGATTATTGGCATTTAGATTATTAATGATCATATTAAACAACCATAGAGCGGTCAGTTAGTCTACTTATCTGTAAGTCTATATCTATCTACCCACCTAGCTACCTAGCTATCTATCAGTCTATCCATGTGTCTATCTATCTATCGATCTATCAATCTATTTATCGATCTATCAATTTGTTTATCTACCGATCTATCTGTCTGTCTATTTATCTATCTGTCTGCCAATTTGCCTATCTATCTATCTATCTATCTATCCCGTCTATCCCTCTGTCTAACGATCTATCCATTTGTCTGTCCAGTTATCCAACTATTCGTCTGTCCATGACTTCCACTTGGTCTGTTATAAATCGTACTTTCTATTACACTGTCGCGATTTTCTCCTCTTTTCAACCAGCACGGTGTATCAAGTTGAAAATCTTTTCAACCAGGCCGATGCTTCTAGTTGAAATCGTTGGATGGTTGAAAAGGAGTAGCTGGTTGAAAAGCTCTCTGTGATATAGACTGGTTGAAAAGAAGGCCCTGGTTGAAAAGACGCGCTGGTTGAAAAGATGCGCTGGTTGAAAAGACACGCCGGTTGAAAAGCTCTTTCTAATCTAGGCTGGTTGAAAAGAACGCGCTGGTTGAAAATACGCACTGGTTGAAAAGCGCTCCCTTATCTAGGCTGGTTGAAAATACGCGCTGGTTGAAAAGCGCTCCCTTATCTAGGCTGGTTGAAAAGATGCCCTGGTTGAATATTTTTCATTATACCCTGTACCCGCGTTGCGGGTAGCATTGACTGCATATTATTTGCTACTGCTAATACCCAGTGAAATAATTGTACGTACAGAAACAGTATATCGTTGCCAAGAATAATATATTGATTTCGTCTTTGTTGGAATGTAAGTTAAAGAAGCAGTAAGAGTAATAAGACACTCACAACAGTTGCAAAAAAAGTACGTAAAAAAGTAGTACAAAACGCTTGGCAGAAAATGGCAATACATAAATAAAGGTTACAATCGTTCACTACGCCTACGTCATCCTTTTCGCGATCTCGGACGTCACTTTCTGGTACTTGCTACTTTGAAGAAAACTGGATTTCACTTTCGCTGCACTACTGGTACCCATGCAGTGATCATCCAACAGCTCACGCGCATCTAGTACACAAATAGACGAAATATAATATTTTGTTACTATTTTAATTCCATTTAAGTTTAAGTTAGACTTACCGTTTCAAAAGCTGAAAACAACCAAACCTTGTCCAACCAGATAAAGACGCATTCCGCGCCCAGGCGATGACTGAAAACCGAGCTCTGTAAGCCAACCAAGCTACAGTTTGACCTTGAAACGACCTTGAATTGAGCAATTCTGCGAAATATTACGAACTTTCTCCTGAGAAATGGTCACTGAAGCTCAGTTCAAGGTCCTTCTTGTTACTGTTGCTAACTTCGTTCTAGTTGGCTAAACATGTCTCCAGACAAGTGGAACACAGAATAAATCTGCTTCGGAATTAGCCTGACAGCGGTTATAGACATGTCTTTATCCGAGTAGGTTTGAATCGAAACTGATCACAGTCTCAAGTGTACTAAAATCAATAATGCTGCCAACTATCTGCTTCGAGAATTCACCAGTCACAAATAAAATTAAAGTTAGTTGAACACCGTGGTGCGCATCTTAAACTTAGCTGGTTTTACCGCAGTGTACCGAGCTGGTTGAAATTAATTTTCCTTAGCCGGCTAGTTGAAAAGGCCAGCCTGGTTGAAAAGCTGAGCTGGTTGAAAAGGATCTTCTCTAGCCAGTTGGTTGAAAAGGCCAGTCTGGTTGAAAAGCTGAGCTGGTTGAAAAGGATTTTCTCTAGCCAGTTGGTTGAAAAGGCCAGTCTGGTTGAAAAGCTGAGCTGGTTGAAAAGGATTTTCTCTAGCCAGTTGGTTGAAAAGGCCCACCTGGTTGAAAAGCTGAGCTGGTTGAAAATGATTTTCTCTAGTCGGCTTGTTGAAAAGGCCAGCCTGGTTGAAAAGGATTTTCTCTAGCCAGTTGGTTGAAAAGGCCAGCCTGGTTGAAAAGCTGAGCTGGTTGAAAAGGATTTTCTCTAGCCAGTTGGTTGAAAAGGCCCACCTGGTTGAAAAGCTGAGCTGGTTGAAAATGATTTTCTCTAGCCGGCTTGTTGAAAAGGCCAGCCTGGTTGAAAAGCTGAGCTGGTTGAAGATGATTTTCTCTAGCCAGTTGGTTGAAAAGGCCCACCTGGTTGAAAAGCCGAGCTGGTTGAAAAGGATTTTCTCTAGCCAGCTGGTTGAAAAACAGGTTGGTCAGACTTTTCAACTAGGAGCTAATGGTTGAAAAGGGTTTCTACCTGTTTTTACTGGTTGAAAAATGCGAAAATCGCGACAGTGTATTTACTGGACATAAAGTAGATTTACACGAAATTCAGCTGTTGGCAATTGGTTACCGAGTTCTAAAAACAACAACAAAAGAACAGGAAAAAATCTGAGAGGAAGATATATATATATATATATAGATAGATAGATAGAGGAAGATAGATAGATAGATAAATAGGTGTAAGGTAGACTGAGAGAGCGAGAGAGAGTTTTGTTATTTTGAAATGAATACGGGAGCCTCGGGTATGAAAGTTAGTTGTGAGCTTTCTGCTCGTTGTTTTACAGTTCCCCGAGCGGCAGCACAGCGGGATTATATATTGCTCTTGGTTCTCTTGTGTTCCCCATATATAGTTTGCTTTTATGCTGCATTCATTCCAAGCCCCGGTTTTATATACAAATGAAATTGCTGTGTAGCTGTAATCGTTAAACTTTTCTCGCCGCGCGCGCACTCTCTATACCTCACCTCGCCTCGTGTAGCAATGCGTATATGGCTGCCACACAATTCGTCAGTCAGCCGTTAATTATCAGCCAAAGTTTACCGACGGGGGGGACTTGTTCTCCGTTTAAGTGTAATTGAATACGAGCCTTGCTATATGCTCGTCAGGCAACGTTCATATTTTTCTCCAGTAGCGGCCATCTCCCGTGGCCTGATTAGCAATTGACGTCGTTGGTAACCAGAGACATCCAATTCGATAATTGGGGATATAACCTGGCTGGAATTATGCAGTAAAACAAAATCAACCATTATAGGGGGGTTGCTAAGTCTCACTTGTCAATGCACATACCACGTGTGTTTACACGAGGAAGATACTTGCCCACCACGCGAGGGTTAAAGATCGGTGGCGCCTGGTCCGTGGCATAGACCGTTACTTGCATTTGGGCTCTCGTTAAGTGAAGTAATTTACTAGGATACTAAAACCAAAGTAAACTAGCCTAACGTAACTGCTCTGAGGGAGAATGGCGGAGGGGGGAAGGGGGCGAGAGGGGGCAATCGGAGCGGATTGATGCGTGGCGTTGTTGTGCGCGGGCGCTCGGTGTATTTCCCTCGCCGGGTCTTACAAAGCTACCGTCCGGATGTTTCGTGACCTCAGTACCAATTTGCGTGTCGTGCTGGGCGTTTCCATGATTCTCGAGCTCTCATAACAGCCCTATCGAGAGTAGTTTTTGACTGGAAAACCACTATAACCTCCCTCGAACAAAAAAGCAACACCGTAATACAATCTACTGCATCTTTACGAGTCCAGCGAGTAGTATTCCACCCACCATTGTTGAGTGACTAAGGCAGTAAGTCATACGTTAATTCCAGTTTATATTCGCGAGCTGGCTTTTCTTTCCTTTTCCCTCTCTTTTTTTGGTGTACCGTGGAGTCCAAATTATAAAATCTGTCCCATGTTTTTCGAGACTTGGAAGAACAGATGTACGAGAAAGCTGTCAGTGTCAGCGCCGGGTGAGACAACAGAGATTATTTCACAAGCGCATATGTGAGACGAGGAGGAGGCGGAAAAACACAAAACTCTTTAAGAGTGTGAGAAATAAAAAAAGATGAAAAACAAATATTGTTCTAAAATGTTAACATGTCAAACGAAATGGAACAAAACGGGCTGGGTGGGTGTCAGTGCTGGAGCTGCTTTTTTTTTAAACAATCAATCTGTTTCTTTTTTGGATCCCGATGCCTTCTGTGTGTTACATCTTAACAAACAAGAAATTACTCGGTTTTCAGCTGTATCGATTGCAGCTGAAAAGCTGCTTCCCAAGATTATGGGTTGTTTGGAAAAAAACCTTAATGATATAGCAGCTTTCATTTGCGTATACAAAGCGTATTAAGCAGCCGGTAGCTAATTAGATACCAGGCTGTGTGTGTTAATTAAAAAGCTAAAGGTGAGCTCTCCCGTTCTCCACTCGTGGTCTTAGTCACATGGGCGTGTTCGGGCATTATTCAGCACTCAAAATGCTCCCACAGTGACTAAATGATTGTGCTATATGGGTTGCTAGGCAACCCCCCGTTTTTATATTTTTTTAATTAAAAGATGCATTTTCCTGGCCATTGATAGGCTTGTCTGTAATTTACTGATCAACTCGTTTGCTGTTGTTTCCATCTCGCAGTACGACTTTTGCTCCTTTCCTAGTCGCCCTCTAATTGCGTTAAGAAAATTCTTTTACGACTCCGGGGGATTAACGGGACGGGCGAGAACGCGAGAAGTATCAAAGCAATATGTTGCGTCTTCCCAATCCAGCAGGTCGGCGCGAATGAAATATAATGACATCTTTGTGCTGGCTGCTTTATATAGCGAGTTATAAGGTTTTAATAGACCCACCCTGGAAGTGGAATCCCATAATAAATGAGGCGCCCCGGGGAGAATAAGTTTATGGCGCAACGTGAAAGGGAAGATGTTGATTATACGTAATATTAAATAGTTCATTTTATTTTATTACTATATTGATTTACCTACTTTTATGAGTGTTTTATATATTTGTAAGTCATATTTTGATAATATATTAACGGATACACGGCTGGGTTGTAAATCTTGAGGAGTAGAGAGAGAAAAAAACGAAATCCTTTGTCGAGCAAAGAGGGCCAAAGAGTGATTCCATTTACCTTTTTAAAGTATATGTCTCTTTTTTTAAATATTAATATTTTTTTTTAATATGAAGAGCTCTTTGACTTGTACCCACACAAAGATTTCTGTGTAAGGCTCTCTATCTTGGTCTTGTTTGATGATTTTTTCTTCAACTTCTTACTTCTTTTTTTGAAGGGGTGAAAAAGCCCTAACCGAGATCCTACTATCGGACAAGACTCGTTATAGCAAAAAAGAGGGTTCTGAATGGTAGGAAATGATGGATCTTTTTAACTTTAGCATTTTATTCCGGTAAAACTAACAAGGCGATTTCCATGAAACTTTGCCAGTGTATCAAGTACTACTGGGTCTACACTCGGTATTTTTCTGGCTCGTCTACCTTTGAAAACGTGGGTGCTGTATGCGATTAACTTTCCCCCAGCAAGAACCCTTTTTTTTATTGCTCTCGACTGTATACGTGTACAACATGCCGTGAGCAAACGGTGTCTGCTGTTTTAAGTTTTCCTTCGTTAATGTTTCGCTTGGTAATGCTTTTTAGGCGGCAGCAAGAAGGGGATTTTCGCCAAAGACATCGAGAAGATCGTTGGCGACAAGTAACAGGACAAGCAGAAAATCTGCAGCGTTGCCATGTTTAAGATTCGCTCCATGCGTCCGCCTCATCTTCTTCTGATTCTACTGCACGTCCCGCTTTTCTTCTCCATGGAAAGCGGCACCGATGAAGAGGATCGTAAGTCGCCCATTGATTTCCCTTTGCAGATAGTTTTCTTTTAACACCGTCCGTACAACAATTAGGCGGCTTTTTAAGCCGTCGAACGGAATTAATGAGGGACTATAACTCGCACTATATCCTTGACATGAAAGGATTCATTAGCTACCTAAAAGCCTCTACAGTAAAAACATAATTAAAAATTACAATGAATACGTAACCATATAATACCATACCATATAACACAGTAAATATAAATTACATTAGTTTGCGTTTCCAGTCTACAGAGGTGTGAATACCTTATCGGTGTAGGTACACTCATGCATATATTGAGATGGAGAGAGCGAGAGTGTAGGTAAAAAAGCCGTAAAACCAGAACATATGTTTGGATTCTTTCCCCGTGTGTGTGTGTGTGTATGTGTGTATACAGAAGCACTCGACAGCTTTTGCCTAAGGGCAATAACTTCTCACCACGCCCTATTGAATGGTTCCAGGAAGCGCGGTTTTATGTGTGAACAGAACTGCTGCTAACTTGTGCGGGTACCTCAACTCAAGCTCTTCCGCTGTTCCGTATAATATAAGCCGCCCTATTCCAACAGCCCGTTCTCATATCCGCCTTCTTGGGGTCATTCAGCTGAAGTGAGAGGTTATGACTCTTTTGCACAGCGTCATAACGAGCGGCAGCAATTATTGCCGAATTACGGGGAAATATGAAACTATAATAATAAATTATACTAGAATATAGAATAGAATATCCTAAACTCAAATGAATCAGAATGTCAGTTTGTTCCGGGGGTATTCTAACCTGTTCTGGTCCCGGGGGTTGTTTTCGTAGTGATGTGGGACCTGCCTCGGTTACCAAAGGAAGCGAGTGAATAACATGTCCGTACAACTCGCTGGCAAAAGTTTCCTCCAAAGGCCATGGAACACATACGAAATGGAGAATGGGAAAGTATCGGGGCTTCAGGGCGTAAACAGGGTTACCTGATCTAATCACCAACCTGTTATTCCGATTCCTTTTCTGGGACATTCCTGTTTTAAGATTAGCGCTCAGGGGCCATAGAAACTTTTTAAACAGTTTCAGACGTCTTAAACTTCGCTACTACTGATCGCTGGATCTGGTTTTACCTTTTACCTCGTTTGTAGCTAATCATACCTGTTGGCACATTGATTCATATCCCATGCGTTTAACCCAGTCCAAAATTCAGCAGGTCGTGTCCCTACTGAATCGCATGCTTCTTGCCGCTGAATGCAACAAAACTCGATGGAAAGTAACCCCTATAGTCCGAACTACTGCGATACATGCTTAATTGTACTGAATCTGATATCAGCTTGCTGAAAGTGCTGGAAGTGGGTCAATTCCAACAGCAGAAGTATGCTGGAAGTCATACTGAAACTGCAAGAATAAGAACGTGTAGCAGAAGACTGAATTTGGTCTGAATTTTGCACAGGGAACCGGTGAAACGAGATACATGTCCGTGTTCAGCATACCATTCAGCATCTCGTTTACTAGATCGTTGGATAACGATGTGAACGTAAGGGCGGCCAGTTTACAAATAACTTGGTTACGTAATCAATACGATAATGATATACACGATAGCTTTGTGTAATCTTTATAGACTGACCTTTCCATCGTGTTATTACTATGTCATTGTCATCTATGTTATGGGTTTCTTTTATCGGGTGATGGGCAAAGAGCAGATGAACCGAGGCAGATTAGGATGGGCTGGGTTCCGTAAGGGGGGAGTGTATTAAACATTAATTCTGACGACTTACTATACGTGCATGTGTGTGTGTGTGTGATTAAGCGTAGAGCTGCGTGACCCAACTGCTGCCTCACTTTGAGCACATATACCCCCAGCTTTATCGTTTTCCGATAACGTATAGGACCCGGAAGCTTCTATATCAATATATATATATATATAAAGAATCCATCCCCCCGTGTATTTTAATTGTGTTAATTAAGTTTCAAGTGTAGAGCCATTACCCCACTGGTCACGTGACATCGTATCTGTTCGTGGGGTTGCATAAACTACGGGATAGTCATATCTTGGTATCGCTCCAAGTTAATGTTAATAGAACTTGATGGATTGAATAAAGGGTTTAATACAGACTCTATTGATTAAAATGATCATATAGAGGAGAATGGCGGGGTAACGCCCATTCTGGTCACCCCAAACGCACACACTCTCTCCGTGCCCTTTCATACGATTTTCCGGTTTAATTACTCTCAATTTCGGTGTAATGAAACAGTAGCCCGCCTTCTTTTCAACCCCAAAACCCAAGTTGAATTCAAGTATCACAGCAACTAACATATCTGTTTCAAAATTAGACTTAAGATGTTAGTATCGAGGTTTTAATTTAAAAATGTTAACGGAAGTCCATTTTCGAGACACCAAAAACTTTGGACAAAATGGAAGCTTTTATACTGGTGAGAAACGATTTCCGTTTCAGTGTCGAGTAGGTCGTAAAAAAGAAAACTAGCGAGCCGGGGTATTTTCCAAATGGCACACTTGATTTTTGACGGTATTGGATACTTATGCTGTCCTTTAGTTTCTCCATTGATCGTGAATAAATAAGGTGAATAATGCAGCCGAATGACCCATTTTGCTGTCGGTACTCGAGGTATACCCGAGAGCTGCAAGCCTGCTTTTTCCCTCTCCTCTGGTTGCTTTGAAATTCAGCACGCTATACTTCGAGGACAGGCTTTTCGTTTCCCTGTTCTGCTCGCCCTGGTACTTTATCGTGGCATAAAAGCTTATAGTTAGGCGAAATATGCGGTCGTAAACGTATGGCGTATATTTCTTTTTTATAGTTTCAAAAAGCCTTGAGGTGTGTGCGTATATACGCTGCACAGTGTGGGGCCAGCGGGAGTCCGGAGCTGTACACAGAGAACGAGGCTTTCGTAATATCTTATTCAGAAGGGGGGACGGGGGGCAGGGGGTATTTAAAGATCTTAATAATATCATTTAAATTAAAATAAATCTTATGAGTATATCTGTAGTATACGTATAGTTATAGTGATTACAGGTGTAGTGTGGTGCACATATAGTTGAGTGATGGGAGACTCGACTCGACTCAAGTTGAGCCCGAGTCGAGTCAAGTCAATTAGGCCGACTTGGGTCGACCAGTCGGGTTGGTCGACTTGCAACGGTCCGAGTCGAGCCGAGTCGAGTCAATTAGGCCGACTTGGGTCGACCAGTCGGGTTGGTCGACTTGCAAAGGTCCAAGTCGAGTCGAGTCCAGTCAGACTCGACGATACGCAGGCCAGTGTCGAGTCAGTCGACTTGCAAAGGTTTGAGTCGGGTCGATTCAAAAGTCAACTCCAAGTCGAGTCACTTGACATCCCTAGTGTAGTTTTAGTATATAGATACGTTATATGTATTGTACTATTTTTCTTCAAGTTGTACTTGTGTAGTCGTCATTTTAATTGATTTTTTGTTAATGTTAATAACAGGCACTTAACATATTTTCTCTTCTTTTCAGTTAAATTGGTTTTGAGTTGATTATTTAATTTTGCAAGATTGATTGGCTGTTGTTTACCGTTTTCACCAATTTGTGGTTTTTGTGATTGGCGTTTTTTTCCCCCATTTAGCACGGGGGTAATTTTGTTCCCTCTCGCTACCTGCCTGTGAAAGCAGCGCCAAAGTAAATTAAAATTGGTGAAGAAAAGCCCGTCAATTGGTAAGCGCGTTTGGTCGATCATGCGAGCTGCCGTAGCTTTTGGCAAATTAAATGTATTGTACCTTTGGCAGAGTCGAAAACGAGACGAAAGAAGTTGACTTTGCTACCTGTATCGTTCTTTTATAATTAAAATTAAATTTTATGAAGAATGAACAGTACATGATATAATTGGGCCCTTTGTACAGGTTGACTTCACTGTAGGCAATCACGTTTATCTAATTAACCGATGTTTTTAATTCACTCATTAATATTTCATTTTTATATTTCCATACTATTGTATATGTTAAATTAAAGATATCTTGTTTATTTTATTATGTTGTGGGATGCCTTGACATAAAAAAACGGACTGTTGCCGTGTCTATCGCTGGCCTGTTTGTTTTACCGTAAGAGTTAAAGGGCCAGATACGTGGAAACAATAAATCGAAGGGGACAAGCGCACTGAAGCGGAGCGAGGGAAAAAAACCAAGTGGCTTACATGAAAGGCTTGTTGATATGAACCGAAAGTCTATCCGTTGTTTTTTTTTCTTCTCCTGAAGGATTTTTTCCCTTCCGTCCTTGGCTTTTACCGTTGTCGTCGTAAGTGTTTTATTAGGAGCTACTGGCTGATGGACACGCTCAGTTTCGGTTATAGATCCGTGTGTTTAACGAAGTGTTGAATCGTACTGAACTCCCCAATCTTGTTTATTTATGTATTTAAAGCCCGTCTTGAAGATGCTCTACAGTCTAGTCTTGCTGGAGAAAAGATGCTTGCATATGGCGCCCAAGTTTTTAAAGATACAGCAGCCAAAAAAATACTGAATGTACAACTGGCAGTACGTTATAAACAAGCAAAGTTTCATTGAAATCGGGTTGTTAGTTTTGTCAGAATAAAATTCTAAAGTTAAAAAGATCCGTAATTGCCGAGCTTGCGGAACCCCCTTTCTTGGCTCTAGACTGTGATCAAACACGCAGAAGAAAGAGCAATCAATGAAATCATACGATATGTATATTTCAGAATAAAAATTAAAATTAAAATATCAATTAAAAACAATAATAAAATATAAATCTGCAATAAATGTTTTACATAAATAAGTGAATTAACCTTAATTAGTTTAGACGATCAGTATTTAATACAATAGGACATAGAGCTAAGGCCGTTCCGTTTAACACCAGTGGAAAAATTCATTAAATTAACTTAATTCAAGTTAAATTAACCTGTAAAAATGAAGCATTTCCGTCTGTTTTAGAACATTGAGGCACATCTGTATTGAATACGAACGAGGGCGTAGGTTAATCAGATTGTTATTTTTAACGAGCTTTGATACTGAATAGCCAGAGAGTGACGATTGAGCAAGAGAGCGTGCCATTGTTTATCGATTGATTGATGGGAGAAAGGACTCGAGGTGGATATACCGAGTGCTAAAGGTGACAGCAGCGGGCGAGGGGGGGTGCCGTAACACTCGACGCTGCCACTGTGCTGTATAAAAAGCACTTAATCCGCGTAATAAAGTCGTTTTTATGACTCCTCGTGAACCTTACAAAAGGAATTGAGTATTCGATCTATTGTATTGGCCGTATAGCCCGGGCCTACTTCAGCTTGGCAGGCCCCGCGCATAAAAGCTGACCAGAACTCCTCGCCGTGACATAAATCACACGCAATTTTTATACGTTTTTGGATATCCCATGCAACGTATGTAGACGTAGAATTTGCAATTCATCGATTTGCGTTGTGAATGACGCGGATCGTGCTGTATTTACTGCTCTATTGTCACGGTTATAGTATCCCGTAGAACCTTGGATCATATCGTTGACAAGTAGTTCTGTTAGTATAGATTAGTATTAGCACGGTATTAAGTAAACTAATATGAACTGAAATTCACTTAAATCGGTTTTCAACTGCAGCTGACGTTGTAATTTAATAATTAAATTTAATATTAACCTCAATTATTATAAGCACAGTTTGAAAGCGACAGGAGGATACGGCTAATTTAATTTTTTTAATTTTAGTATTTTCCTTTTTTTAAATTTAACTTATGGCTATATTTTACACTTTAAAAACTAAATGTATTCTTGAATTCTTTTGTTAACTTTCCGTCTTTTCGAAATCTGCCTGGTTTATATATGTCAGTTTTTTTCAATCTCAGTTTATTATTTATTTACCGTCCGTCGCTTTTTATTTAATTCTTTATTTATTTATTCTCCTCCTCCCCGTTGGTATTTTAAAGTTTGTCTGAAGAGAGTGAAAGAGAGGGAAAGAAACGACAAGTCAAAGCCCGTCCTCTGAAGTGACCACTGCCTATTTGTTGGCTTTTGCCTCGTCTTTTACTTCCGCTGGCTATGAAGAATGCAGAACAAAAACATCAAAGGGAACAAGGAGGGGGGAAAGCTCCAGCTATGTTCCGATATAGCCTTTCTTCTTCCCCTTTTATCCCCTTTTCAGTCGCATGTCGAAAAGCGCGGGTAGGAATAACAACAACGTGGGGAAATATATAAATAACATTTATATAAATGCATATATTGATCATTGTAATACAATATATATTAACGAGAACCGTATAGCCGCATGTTGTAGAGGGGGGGGGTCGGGGGTTAGAGTNCTCAGTCTATAGAGCAGTAATAAAGGGTTCTTGTTGAGGAAAAGTTAACTGCTTATAACTCCCATAGTTGTAAAGTTATAGCGACTCAAAAAATACCACGCTTAGACTTACTAGTACTCAAGGCACTAGTAAAATTTCGTTACAATTGGCGTGTTGGTTTTGCCGGAATAAAATCCTGAAGGTTAAGGTATTACTATATTCCCCGCCATTGAAAACCCCTTAGTCTAGAGCAATAACAAAGGAGTTAATTGCTTTTTACTGCTAAATTTTCACAGGTGTAGCAATCCAAATAATGCTGAATTTTTAAACTTGTTATCCTTAACGCACTTTTAAAAGTTCCACCCATCCATTTATCTATTTACTGATTGTTTGAATGATTTGTCTACCTATCTATCAATATAGCTGTCTGTTTAAATATCTATCTGTTTATCTGTCTGTTTAAATAGCCATCTGTTTATCTGTCTATCTATCTATCTTCCTATCTTCCTACTTATCTATCTATGTATCTGTCTGTCTATCCGCCTGTCTGTCTATCTGTCTATCTATCTATCTATCTATCTATCTATCTATCTATCTATCTATCTATCTATCTATCTATCTATCTATCTATCTATCTATCTAACTATTCGTCAATCCATCTTTATCTACCTACCTACTTGTTTACCTACCTGTCTATTTACCTGTCTATCTACGTGCCTAATTATCTGATTAGCTTTATACTCACCTAACTGTCTACCTATCTACCTATTTACCTGTCTGTCTATCTATCTATATCAACATGTCGATCTCTGTTTACCTACCTACGTACCTGTGTATCTGTCTATTTACCTTTCTATTTATCTATCTGTCTATCTCCATCCGTGTCAAACAACTCGCTTATTAATATCTTTTATGTTGGGTGTTAATTTATAGAATTTGATCGATACGCCAACACAAAGTAATAATAAAGTTACGAAAACATGACGACTGATACAACCTACAGTAATCTATAACTAAGTATTTGAATTGACTTGAACAATGTAGTCTGGAAAGTGACTATACGATAGCACAAGGCGTGCAGTTTAGGGCCAAAAAAACTCTTGCCGGGGGAAAGTTCGTTGCTTACTTCTCCATGAATTTCAAAGATATAACAACTCAAAAATTACTGTAAGTAGACTTAGTCGTACTTAATACACCCAGTAAGTTTCGTTTAAATCGATCCATTAGTTCCGCCAAAATAAAATCCTAAAAGTTGCAAAATTATTACGATTCTCCGCCATTCAGAACAATCATTTAAGGAAAATTTAGTTACGTGATACTAAGTGACGTGTCGAATGAACTAGTTTATCGTCATGACTTTTAATTACAAATAATTTGCCTATCAGCTTATGGAGATTAATGCCAGGCCATAAATCTTTCAAAAAGGCAACTTTTCCCTGTGTTTTTCTTCCTTCAGTCCCTGTTCTCTTTCTGTTTAATTGAATTTATGTTATTCGTACTTATTTATGGAGCCATGACCCTTGTTGACATTGTTTTCAATAAACTATAACTTAGTTAAAAAATCTGATTACTGTTTTGGATAATAGCCAATTATACGATTAAACATTCTTTTCGGAATAATGCGTTGTAAATTGAGGCTTTTAGTAGTATTGACCCCACCGCTCGTGGTTCCCAATTAACCCCTTATTGATACGACTAATTAAACTAGGAAGCTCGATCCATTAGGGCAAGTGCACTGTTACATGATTCTTTATAGATCAGTGATATGCCCTGATCTATTGATCTATTATCTATAAATATATATTCTAGGTTGCACTTCATTAAAAGAAACGAAGATGTTATTAAATTAACTAATATCTGAAATTAATAATTAGTACATTAGACGCTTTAGTAGTATTGACCCCACCACCGATGCCGGTTTCCAGTTAATGTCCTGTGAGATTTAACTAATTAAACTGGGAAGTTTGGTCCATTAGGGCAAGTACACTGTTACATAATTTCGTTACAGGTTAAATGATGTACCTTGATCTATTATTTGACTATCTGTCTACCTATCTACCTATATATCCATCTACCTATCTATCTATCTAATTGACGAGTAGCGTGAAATTAGCTTGTCTAGACACCGCCGTCTAAGTAGCGCCCATTAGATATTCAAGCGTCTTAACACTGCTGAAACTTTGATCGTGTCACTTGTCTATTATTCAGAGCTGAGGACACGACAGTGCCTGCTGTCTTAAGAATGCACTGAAGAAATGTCATTAGTGAGGGAGAGAAGCGATACCTGAGGCCACGCGAGAGTGCAGGGTCGACGGGTTTTTAATTATTTAACCGGGAAAACGAAACTGACTTAAGTAATACTCGGGGGGGGGGGGGGGGGGGGAACGGGCGAGTGTTTTTTTGGCCCATTCTCTGTTCTCACGTGCCAATTCGAATCGTCAACGACGTTTCGTGATGAAGACACGAAAGATTGATTGAATCGAATTACTGAAAAATTGAATTGAATTGGTTTGTATGAAGTTGCCTGTTTATGGTTGGTTCAGTTATACGTATTTAGAGATAATTAAAATTTGATTAAGTTAATTAAAGGTTCGGCTAATTAAGCGTGACTGTTGAGGAGGCAAAACTAATGTGTAAAAATGATGGAACTGAAATGCCATGTGCGTTTTACTTTCAGCAATGACCTGCGATTCGGTTATCACATGATAGGTTGACTGTTTATGTTGAATTTAAGATAATTGAAGTCTAATCAAGTTGATATTCAATTTAGTTAATGAATGGTGTGTGTTTTAGTGTGTAAATTTTGAGGTGATATATAAAAAAATGATGACGTGTTGTCTTGTTTGTTTACCTTTTGCAGCTGTCATGGTGGACGTAGTGGCCGTTTTAGGACGACGTGCCGAGCTGCCGTGTGATATATCATTCCCCCCAACGGATTCACTTTATTTAGTGCTCTGGTACAGGAACGACTCTGACTTTCCCATTTGCAAGTAAGCCACAATTCCTCCTTTACTAGCTTACATTAATAATAAGCTCCCCTTTGGCCCCCCCCGGTCCGTACTCGAGGCAGAACACTACCACCAGTCGCATTTCTCACCCAACTGCATTTTCTCCCGCAAAACTCGTACGCTCCACTTAAAACTCGACTCTTCAAATATTCACCGAACCGTCCGGTGCGAGTTTCGCCACTTTAAAAGCCTCGGCTGATTAATTCAGATTCCTGATCAACGTTAACTGTGGGGTTAAGAGGGTCTGATACCCGATCCTCCTAACTGATGGTTGACATGGTAACATTGTGATACGTAGCAGTGTTTCATTAAGCATTAGAAATTAACATTGGCTATAGTTGATTAACTGTTTACTCATTTAAACTTATCTGACATTGGTTTCTTTATAAGCTTGATAATTAAATATTTGTAAATTAACTCATCTTAATTAATTCAGTAGAGGCGGCTACCTAGCAGTACTTCATCAGCAGTTAATAAATTGATGTTTACCAATTACGAATAATAGAAGTAGACGTAACATTATATAACGTTCCCCTATGTTTAATTGCTTTTTAATCACAGTAGTAAGAGCGTTAATAGGATTGTATTAACCAAATGTTAAGTTAAATCAATTAAGCAGTAATTTAAAGGTGATCTGAAGCTGTTTCTATTTAAGCTGGATAGTTATATTTTTTCATTCCTAGCTATTATTATTATTTTAATTAGCTATTTATTAAATCCCGGTTAAGTTAAGATAATACAGTTTAGGATCTTAGGTGAATTTCAATTATAATCGTAAGTGATTCAGTTTGTAATTTGTCCATGAGTTAACCATCTTCAATACTTAGTTACCGTAATTTATCCTAATTAACAGGGGTTTGATAACACGCAAAAACGAGTTTTAGTATAAACAATTAAACAATAGGTGAATGCGGTTTAGGATCTTGGTTCAATGATTAAGTTCTATAGTATCCTGGTCAGTTGTTTGACGCCGGATTGAGCTCCGTGTATTGACTAGTGTATATACAAGTGCTTACTCGACAACTGAGACACACACATACACAGACAGAGCGAGAGAGCGAGAGAGAGAGAGAGATCTGCAAGTTTCCAGAGCGCGCCTCTAATTAGATTACGCGCTAGAGCAGGAAACATTGCAGTTGTGTGTATCTTGTTGTATATATGGAAACACAGTTGGCAGTAAAACTCTTGAACGCAACTGCAGACGGGGCCCAAGTTAACGTCTGCAAATTGTAAACTGCCCCGCGAGTAGTGGAAACCTCGATGCGTGCGTGCCAACTTTTGATTAATTCTCTTCTGCTGGAATGATTGTTTACGCGCTCCTGGGTCCCCGCTGGATCACACAGACACTGTCCTGCACACACCACCAGTTAATGGCCGAAGAAGGAAAAAAAATATTAAAAGGTCGCCGGGAAATTTGAGGAGTTCCGAGTAAATCAACCGCACCGACTTCGATCACCGACGACGCTGGGGTTGGCGACTTATTTCCTGTTGGCTTTTCACTCAACTTGTGTATTACGAGTTTTCTATTTTGCTGTTTGACGAAGATTAGGGACTACCACTGAAATAGTGAGATTAAGACGTCGATTCAGTAGTTATACCGTCGAGTTAATAATAGTAAAAGGGGAATTTGAAACGCTCGATATAAAATAGAAAAAAATTGGAAAGATATAAAAATAAAAAAGAGAAAAAAATAAATAAAAAAAGCAATAACAAAAAATTAAACAAATGTTTAAAAAAACAACAACAATAATTTGGAACTTGGGCGTCACCATTACTCTTCACGTGTAATCCTTGAAAGTGGGCACTTGAGGCACTCGACAAGGTCGAATCGTACTGCCAGCTAAGTTACGAAGCCCCGGAGAGGATGGAAATCGGTTATGGACTTGAGCAAATGGCTTCTAAATCCCACAATTTCTGCGCCAGCTTAAACCTCACTGCTGGCGATGGGAGAGGAAAAGAAAAGCAAAACACGGGCTCAATGAGACGGTGCAGGCAAACAGGGCAGAGAGATTCACGTTATGTTTACGTGGGCTCCATCAGATAGCCGTTTTGTATGCACCGTGTAAGCCCTTTTTGCCAATTGTAGCATAAAGAAAGAGTTATCGATTCCTTGCCAGAGGTGAGAAGTTTAATGCAACTCTCGTGTAGCTAAAGGCTGGTCGATATTTAACCTGGGTATAGCGGCGCCCGTGTTGGGGACCTATAGACGGCCATTCTCGTGGCCTTTTGACCTATGTGATGCTATTGTACGATTTTCATTATCAAATGTTATTGTAATGTCATACAGTGTAGGGTCCTGCTGAGCGTCGCGAGAGTTACACACGGCCATAGCTCGTTACGTAATGCATTGAAGATTGTGTCTTTATGGGTTGTGCACGGGAATGCTTTTTATGGCAGCTGTGTATTGCCCTCTTATCTACTCCACGTGTTCCACACACACAGACACACGTACACAGTCGAGTTATTGCGATAATTGATCAAAAAGCAAGTCCACAAAGCGTTGTAATGAGCTCGCCCAAGTAGGGCACGGGGGAGGGGGGAGGCAGAGACACAGCAAGTGGAATACTTCATGTGTCTTACATGCGTGTTCCTTATATGTAGTGGCTTTTTCAAGATAAAAAGAAACTGAAAGTAAAAAAAAGGAATGCACGCAGGTACGGTCTTGAGCAGGGATAAAAGGGATCTTGCTGAAGAGGATCGCTTATGAAACCCAAGTTTTCAAAGATATAACAACCAAAAAAATACTGAGTATAAGTCTAGTAGCAGTTTATGTATCAGTAAAGTTTCATCGAAATCGGATTGATAGTATTGCCGAAATAAAATTCTAAAGTTCAACAGATCCATCATTTCCTACCATTCAGATTCACATTTTTTTTAATACCTGGATTGTCCTGGTTTCTTGAGTATATCGTTGTTATTCATAAATTCCTGATCATTGTTCTTCATTTTTTAAAATAATCATCGCTCCATTACATACGTGGTACAATCTAGCCCCAGACGGGAATATATTTTAGTTTCCAACCTTTGGGATTTACTGTTGGCTAAACTAGCAAACCGATTTTGAAGAAATTTTAAGAATGCATTACACACTATTAGATCTACGCCCAGTATTTTTTGGGTACGTACACCTTTGAAACTGTGGGAGCAATAAGCAATCAACTTTTCCCCAGTAAGAACCTCTTTTTTTTTCTCCAGACTGTACGTTAGCAACTATAGGAACGTTATAGCTACCGAGAAGGTTATTTCTTCAAAAGAAACTATCAGTTCATTAGACTTGCTTGTAAGCTCCTCGTAACAACGAGACTTTCCGCTGTAGACATAGCAACATTAACGGTTCTTGTTTAACAGTGTATACTGATCCATACCTGGAACATGTTTACATAATAAACCTGTTTCCACTTTACCATGAGGCCCCTGAGGCCTCGCTAACAAAAGCAGATGGCTTTTCGAGCTTATTAGAGCATGCTCAAGACGGGAAACATATTGTTAGAATATGTTTGCTGTTTTTGAGAAAGGGGGTTAAGGAGCACTCAAACTTGTGTGGCAATGTGGGTGGATGTCAAATGCTGGAGCCAGCAAATATCTCGTCGCAAAGTTCACCAAATGATGTGACGTTACAACTTCAGACAGATAAAAGCGAGGGAATTTAATTTTACGGGTTAATTGGGCGTCTTCTGCTGTTTGGCTTAACCTACTGTAACTAACGACGCTTTCACCTATGGTAACGGATCATTAGCCAGAGCATGTAAAAGGAATTCTGCCACCTTGTAGCAAAGTTGATGAAACCAAAGTTGAGAGGTCAGGAGTGCGATGAAGCGAGCCAACAGCCATTAAAGCTAGATCCCCACACACATACACACACAGTCAACTTTGCTGCGGTAATGTCATCCGAAGTAGAGGAAAAAGGACGGCCCGGGGGAGGGTGGAACACGGAGGGGGAGGGGGGGGGGGGTCTGCAAAGGCAAGTAAAGCAACGTGCCCAACATCTGAATTGGTTATCGCGTCAAGGGAACACAAACCCCACCGTACTTCCCTTGGGACCTGACCGTAGGTCACTCATCTGTTAACACACTCTACGGAGGGACTCTCGCAAACTTTCTCTGCTATGCGTCCACGTGCATACTTTACTTGGTGCGTTGAGCGAGGATAGGTAGATAAATGGGTCGATGGATAGAATGATAGATAGGTAGATGGGCAGATAGCCAGATGGATGGATGGATGGATAGAAAATATGGACATAGGTAGATAAATACATAAGAGAGATAGACAGAGAGATGGGGAGATAGATAGATAGATAGATATATAGCTGAATGGATAGATGGATAGATGGATAGATTGGTAGATAGATAGATAGATAGATAGATAGATAGATAGCACGAAAAATAGATTAGTTCCACAAAGCGTATAGTGCCTCGATGCAGGTTTATTTAGGAACCTTTTTGAAGCTCGGAATCATGTTTACCGTGGGAAAAAGCACAGGGACTTTTACTTCTTAAGAAACGGTAAGGAGGACATGCTAGGAAAATCCCGTAGAAACTTCTCTTGTTATAAAAAGATAATCCATACAGCTTCTTGGGTTTGAAAAATGGGAGCCGCGCTCGTGCGTATGAAAAATGTACGCTCAGTTCCCATAAGTACATTGTGCAAGCATTTTGATATGGCGCCAAAGATATAAGCTGTCGCCATTGCTATGGAATTATGGCCAGTATGGGAATAACAAGTGCAAAAACTATTCTCACTTGAGGAGCCGTTTTCTCTTGTAATTTTGCTCATGGACAATTTGGAAGATGATACATAGTTAGCAGCTTCGTCAGCATAGTGTGCTTGATTGCTTGCCTTCCGTTAATGATGTTATTGTTGCTTCCTTCCGTGTCCAAATTCGTGCTGATTGCGCGGCTGTAAGTAGTGATGACCACTCTAGGAAAATTGAATTTCTCCCGCTTGGCCCTTGCTATATAGCACCAAACAAACCTGGCATCTCTATGTACGTTATAATGATCAACGTTATCTTGTACTCAGCTGCTTTGCATAAGGCGTCATTGCAGTCAAACGTGAGGCTGCATATACTACTTTTCGTAAACGATTTGTTAACGACTCGATTCGACTTCACTTGGGCTCGAACCGAGTCGGGTGGTAGTCTTGGTCTTATGATCAGGTGATATGTGGACCGAAGTCGAGTCGAATCAGAACTTTAGTCGAATCAAATTGAAAGTTGAGTCGAGAAGACGTCAGGTCTTAAGTCGAGTCGAGTCGAATTGAGTCTAACCATTTAAGGATCGAGTCGAGTCAACTCACGTAGCTCCGAGTCGAGTCACTTGATGTAACTAAAACGATTAAGTGAATTAAGAAGGTATAACTGCTTACTGCGCGGGGAGGTACTGAGGTGCTGCAATTAGATTGGAACAGGTATACACCGGCTATAGTCGTGTCTGCGGCAATGTTGCCAACTGTAAATTTGCTGTCAGTAATTTCAGCGTATACCAGAAACTGTACAAAAGGTCAAGGCTATCGATTCGTTGTCGTGAGTACAGTGCACTGTAGCAACTGTTTATGGCTGCCAAAGAGAAGGACAAGAAAAAGAATGGGAAATGAAGAAATGGATTCCTTTATTATTCATAAAGCCGGAATTGTGGAGAAGTGTGGGAACACGGGTCGTGCATTGCGTAAAATTGGATTTAAACCTTACTGGTTGTAGTTGCTGAGCTGCTTGCTTCGCTGCGGGTTCTCAAGGATGCTCCCTGTCTATTATGCGTGATTTCCAAGCTGCACGAGAACTTTGCAGCTGGTCGTCTTTCCACGTGTTCCTTACTTCTCATCTTTAACGGGAGAGGAGGGGGGGCTACCCCCCACCTGACGAGGGATTCCTTACCGTTTGAAATAACCGATGAGAAATTTCATGTTGATTTCTCCCATGCGCTGTTGCTTGTAACGACTGGTATCTCGGCCCGGCAACGGTCTCTACAGTTTGAATGAATAACGGGAGAGTGTGACTCGAATGGTCTTTTGTCTAGAGAGCCCCATGCATCGGCTTGCTGGACAATCGGCTATTCACATGGTACCGTGGAGCGATTTGTTTCAAAGGAAACAATATATGACAAAGAAGAATTTTCATTAGTACTTGTCGAATGCCCTACAAGTATGTGTATGTAACGAAAAGCGATGCTATTGAATATAACGTCAAGAGTGATCAATAGCAGTAACGATTCAAGTACAACCTCATGTCTGATCTTGTATACACAGTTCGCTGGATCAGCTGCTCTGCAGCACGTGTAGCTTAAAGTGTTTATTTCTTGTTACCAATTCCTAAGGAGGTCAAATGGAACTTGAGTCTGAATCTCTGAAGTTGAAAAATGATTTTTTCAATTGAATTTAGGTATGATGCTAGAGGTGCTCTTGAGGGTCATTCCTCTCGGGTGGGCGAGCCGAATCACATCAGACCGCGTGGTCATTTTCGGACTAATACCCATCCGGCTGTCCTCGTACTCAACCATGTGGAAGAGCGCGATGAGGGAATTTACAGGTGCCGCGTGGATTTCGGTCGATCCCCTACCAGGAATTCCCTTGTCAACTTGACTATTATCGGTAAGTCATAATGAAATCCATTCTCTTAACAGATAAATGGCGAAATGTACTGTCGGTAGTTGGCATCTTTTTTTGGGCAAAAACTGGCGCGCGCATGGCAAATCTGTGTTGAAGACGTATTATTGACATTTTAGACTCATTTTGTTGGATATCAAAAACCCCCAGAGTGTCTTTCAAGCTGGAGAGAGAAGGAGAAGGACCAGGAAAAATGCAAAACGTTTCTTTTGTCGTTGCTGCCTGGAAAGAACAAAGACTGCTTTGACGGGTTATTCAATCAAGATGAGAAAAAGAATGTGTGGAAAGCATAAGCAAGGGAGGGTGTATACTGATGTACCTGCTAGAAACTGAGCGAACGTACTAAAACTTGTTTGTCCATGCGATGCAACCACTGGGGAGCATAGATAAGAACCTCTTTTTTGGAAGAAGGAAAAACAAATAACTGGTGACCACAAAACTCTGGATCTTCAGACACACGGAAACACCGATGGGAACTAAAAAAAATAAATAACAAACGTAAATGATAGATCAGCAGAGGTGCAAACATCCGACAAGAGTATATATCAGCTACCAAGGCGGATAGCCCTTTTTTCTAAAATGTCACTTAAAGGGGAGCAAATGAGACAAAGCTTTCTGTGGGGAGTTATTCAATCAAAGGATAGAAAAGAAGCCCACAAGGCGACAAAACCCCACCCAGCCAAGAAGAAAAGGTAGACTGTGTAAAGTGAGTTAGAGAATAATAGAGACCGCTGCTGTGCACTAGCTGATAGGCAGCAATCCATTCCGTGCCACAACAAAGAGTTTCTCATAACTTTGACACTTGTAAAAAAAAAAAATAAAAAAAAAATCAGGAGGAGAGAGACCCCGACGACCCCAAAAGAGGACGATGAAGAAGCCATTAAAAAAAATTGCACATGTACACAATGGTCGATGAAACTTGACAATGGTGTCCCGTGCAAGACCATCAACCGTAACAGGTTCGCTGTCCTGTTTCCCAATTTTTTTGGTAAGTTGTTTACTCGGTTCTGCGCGTTTCGTCATCGTCATGTTTATTGATGGCTACTCAACCACGCTGTGGAGCGAATTTGCTGTGGACCAAAATGTACAATATTTCTTACGCTCAGCCAGAACGCATACTTGCAAGGCTTCTGCCAGCTGAGCGTTCTATACAGAGGCACGTGTAATAGAGGCGTTAAATCGAGGGTTTTTAGAGGGTGACATGATCTGATTTGATCAAGACTGTTATCGCAGACGTAGCCAGTGAACGAGTAAGCTAACATAGAGGAAAAACAAAGACTTTGGGGATTTGAAAAAGTCTCCCCCCGTTTTCCTTCCCACGGTAGGAAACACGGAAAATATGTTTAGCGTCGACTCTTAAGAAGGTTTCCAGGAAGGGGAAAAAACTAACCAGGAAAAATATTTTCTTTTAAGCTGCTTTTGTTAGCAAGTAACAAAGCCTGCCTTAGAGCAACACACATTTTAGGATTTCCGTCCCTCTTTACAATTCTTTTTTACTCCGATTCCATGTCCTTGTACAGATTCGATTCTCCGCTTGTCTTCTAATTGACCATACCTTTAGCTTAATGGGATCAGCAGCACAAACATTTCAGCAATCCGTTATTAAGACGAGGCTAGGCCGTGGGCAACAGAGTACCTTTTTTGTGCAGTCTAGAAGTAATGTTGTATTAACGTTTCAGTAGTATTGACCCTCGAGGAAATAAGCAATTCGTCCTATAGCACAGTCAGCAACGGTACACCGTTACTTGTTTCATCAGTCCAAAGACAAATTTTTAAAAAAGATAACTCGTAACCAGCTGCCTTGATTTCTTGTTGATATACAACAGTACAACAGTTTATGAAACCGCATACTTGAGTAGTATTGATCCCGTCACACCGTTGCAGGTAGAACCACAATGCGGTTTTTAAGGGAATCCTCGTGAATTCAAAATCCTGCTGTTGTAAAACGATGAAGTATATGATAACATAAGATTGAATGACTGCCCAGTACCACGTAGATTTCTACTTTGCTTGAATGAGTACTGTGCCTCTTTACATTGGGTCTTCGCTATTTTTAACGGTTCGAGTATTCACTGCCTTTGACGTTTGAGTAGTTATGACGAGGATTTTCATTAGTTGATTGAGAACACTGAACCTGTTAAACTGAGAAGCCGAAAACTGAAGTCGAGTAGCTAATTTTCTGTGTCCCTTTAGTAGTATTGTCTCCATCATATTACGCGCAAACACGCTTCACTCGAATTGTCTGTAAATGTTTTGTGCCCCGGGACAACATTGCGATACTCTAAAAGTGCAATACTGAATGTTAATCAACGTACCCTGATAGAATTCATGACACCGCCACCTTCAGCTTAATTATTTGTGACTCTGCAGTAGTATTGTCTCCCCCATACCCGAGTCAAACGCACGTCAGCAGCGTTAATCTCGACCTGTACCACTTGCGTCAGCCTTTATCATAAGGTTGTTTCGTTTCGTTCCTAGACATTCTAGGGTTTAGTGAAAGCTTTAATCAACGCATGATGTATACCGTTGAAGGTTCGGCACTGATTCTTTGCCGCTGGCGCATGACGCGACAGGTCCGTTCCGTTAAGATACGAGTTTCTTGATACAAATTTTCCTGGTATCCACGAATGGCATTTCTTTGTCAAGTTTTTTTTTCTTCGATGGGAGAATTGGTAACTTGGGAACGACATCCAATCGTGCATACTTTGTAATCGACTGCCGCTCTCCAACAATAGCCACAGTATAAAGGCAGTGGCAACATGAAAAAGAAATACAGAAAGAGAAATTAAAGGTTAGAAGTCTCCAACAAAGTCTATCAAAAGTTCTTCGCGTATTGTGATTTTGATCTGGGTGATTTTCATTTATGCATTTTGTTTTTCTGGTTAATTCAGACGATTTCACTTGCTGGGAGATATTTGATCGCTTATGGAAGCCAAGTTTTCAAAGGTATACCAGCCAAAAAAATACTGAGCGTAGGGCTGCTAGTATTTTATAAACTAGTAAAGTTTCATTTCAATCGGGCTGCTAGTTCTGCCAGAACAAAATTCTAAAGTTAAAAAGATCCATCATTTCCTACCATTCAGAGCCCGTTTTCGTGGCTCTAGACTGTACTTTAGTTAAATCTTGATTTTGAAATGTAAGGTCACTTGCAACAATTAGGGGAACACCGGTGTATAAGAAACCAATTAGAAGTGGACCTTTTGTTCCTTGATGGCACGTTATAGTTGGGATAGGGGGAGAGGTCGACAGCAAGGAAGGGGCAGCTGTTGTTTTTTTTTGGAAACTGTTATAATTGGCCACCAACGATTGCTTTGCGTGCATTACACAGGTTTTTACCGTAATTGGCCCTCGGCTGTGCAAGGGGTAACAGCAAAAAGTTGGCCAAGGACAGGTTGAGGTGCGGGTGAAGGGAGAGGGGGGTGGTTGACGCTGGCTCGCAGCGGCGGATGCAATTAAATCTAACGTCAAACGTGAAGAGCCTCTTCTTCTCGTTGCATGGCCGAGCGAACTGTAGCAATCTCTGGGGGACAACCAAAACCCCGACTATAGCCAGCTGACTTGAATACCAAAGTACTTGGCGCAATTTTTATTATTGAGTTATTTGTCTCGTCGCTCGTATTGCTGATGCTACCCGCCTTGTTCCGGGAACGGTACCGAGTCATTTTTATTCACCCAGTGACTTGATAGATTATAAGTGACTTAGCAACTAACATGTCCAACTTGAGAAGAAGTCTTAATAGAATCTGTTGAGCCGGTGACTGAGCATGAAAAATTGATTGAAGGTGTCGTCTGGTTTGTTCATAGAAATATACCCATTTGCCTACCCACCTACCTACCCATTTATCTATCTATCGATCTCTACATTTATCTATCCATGTATCTATACCTAACTTTCCGTCTACCTATCCGTTATATCTATTGCACGCCTGTCGATCTATATATCTATCTCTTGCTTAACTTTCCGTCTACCTATCCGTTCATCTATTGCCCTCCAGTCTATCTATCTATCTATCGAACTACATACCTACTTAACTTTCCCTCTAACTATCAGTTTATCTATTGACATCCTGTCTGTCTATCTAATAGCTTTCGGTCTTCCTATTCGTCCATCTGTTGTACACCTGCCTATCTACCTAACTATCTATCTATCTATTTATCTGTTTATGTAGCTGTCTAACTTCCCGTGTACTTATCCATCTGTCTATTTGCACACCTGTCTATCTACCCTATCTGTCGATCTACCTGAAGTTGCTCAAAATTAATGGCTTAGAGTTCAACTAGGTTTCAAAACACCGTACGATACTGGGGAAGAAAAGTTGTTTAAATATCTTTATAATGACAAAGTTTCGTAATCTCTTTTGCAGTGCCACCGCAGAGACTGAGAATTATTGATGAGTTCAACAAAGAAGTTACTTCAGTCGTGGGTCCCTACGAGGAGGGCACGTCCATCTCGCTTCACTGTCTCGCTGTCGGAGGTGAGTGACACTTTTTGCCTACTCATAAACTATCAGTCTTTCTACTTCAAGTCTGACGCAAGGTCAATTAAAGTTGAATCCTTGTTTTTAACTTGGATGAACCTTCTAGAAAACGGAGTATGCATGTTGTGCTTCCCTTGATTTGAATTTCAAATTTCATATGTGCAGAAGGTTCGCTTGTAACGAGCTTTCTGCTTGTATTTTCGTCTTGTGTCCTACGTCACTTTTCTTGCATAACCTGGTTTTTCTCGAGTCGTTTTTTCTCCATTCGTCGCTGCAGACCGTTTTAATAGCAGATTAGAATTCTGTTGTGCACCTTCCAAACCTTGTTTTCGCCCACTCCGTTTACCAAATCTGAGAATAAAAAAGGAACTTTTTTTGTATTGGAAGTTCAGACCGCGAAATGAAAGAGGAGAATTATTAAAAGCAAAAAAATAAATAAACACAAGAAAAGTTTCATTAATTAGGCACTCATCAAGGAGTCAATTATTGAGTTTACAAATGACAGGGTTTCGCGGCTGACGGAGCCCTTTGTACCGAGTCTAATGAGCCGCAGTGTTTAGGTAATTCATCATTGCTTAGT
>JAIQCU010000845.1:0-33662 GCA_022114935.1 Leptestheria dahalacensis
TATGCCGTTGGGATGATGGCGATAAGTCGAGAGCCTCTTTCGTTTCCCATCTGTATATCAGGATTTGTATTTTTTTCCCAACAAGTTTTTTTTTAAACAGGGTTGGTTTTGATTTGTGCAACTGTAAATATTATAACGGTCGAATCATAGAAACAAACACGTGTGGAATAAGATAAAGGTAGTAAATGTGTAAACGCGTATTAGAAATCGGAAAATGTCTGGATTAGAGGTTAACTGTTGCGATAGCGAATGAAAAGACGACTTGAAGTTGAGTTTCAGTCGGTTTAGATGAGTTTTCTGAAACCTTTTTTCCCCTGAAGTTGAAGAATGATTGTCGATTTGTGAACCCGACATTTTGTCGTGTTGAAGTCGACTTTTTGTCGTGTTGAAATCGACTTTTTGTCGTGTTGAAATCGACTTTTTGTCGTGTTGAAGTCGACTTTAAGTCGTTTTTCCCCGAGTCGTACATTATATAATTTCCCTCCGTTTTTATGTATTTATTTCAAGTTGTTAAGTAATTCTTTAAATCTGGTTGTTTCGTTCGGAGACTTGAGTGAAACTGTCGTCCCGACTTGTCATTACAAGATCGTTACATGACAATCCACATTTATAATTTCCAAAGTTGTGTTGAAAGTCGCGGCTTGTATAGTCGACTTCCAAGGTCATTCTCTGTTAATAAAATTATCGGTCTAGAATATTTCTGTTTTGAAAATTTACCAACCCAATTGCTGATGAAATTTATACTTCAACAAACTATACAATCTGATTAAAATTTTCCGACTTAAATTCCCATTTGATTCTTAACATAAATAGTAAATAAATACAAGTTTCTGTTCGATTATTCCGTTAGTTTCCAAATGACTAGACTGATTAATTAATTAATCAATTAGACTTTTGATATAATCATCTTATACAGGGCCAAGCTGTCAGCTCTATGATAGCTATTGATTTTGCTTCTCAACTGTGTATATGTGACTGAAGGGAAATGAGACAAAGAGGGTGGTTGAATATACCGGGGGGGGGGGCAGGGGATAAAAAGAGAAGGAATTAAAAAGCCGGGACGGAGTTTTGCTTTCTGCCCAGCAAAGCGTTGGTCGATTGTCCAACAATGGCACACATGTCCGCATCATCGGAAATAAATAAATTATTGTTGGTTTTGCCCACTGCGGGCGGTTTCTATTCACATTCATCCAATCGATCCAATTCCTCTCTCTCTCTCGCTCTTTATATCCATCTATCTGTCTATCTATCTACCTCGCTTGGCTCTTTTATCGTCAAAAACCTCTACTACACTCACACACAGACTCACTTGATGTTGGCTTGTATATGTACGTGCTCTGTATGCAGGCAATTGTCGTCTTTTCCCTCCCCCCTTTGTATAATATAGAGTCGTGTCTGTGATTTTTCCAACTGGTTTCCTGTAAATGCGATATTGACTTCTGGAACCATCAGCTCTTTGATCTCCGCAGATGAAATTCAGTACTAAATAATCGAGTATAAACAGATATTATGATTACATATGCAAGTATACATTACATTTATAGTAATATTAAGTTACATGCAGCAAATAGAAGTTATATGAATGATGATCGACGTACCTATAGTTGTTGTCATACAGATAGGTAAATAAACTAGATCAAAGTAGACAGAAACTACTAGACTCTATGTCTATCAATTTTAGGAATTACAATCGACATTGTAAATAGTTATTATAATAATTAAGTCATGAAATAAGAATGATGCTTAATTAGATGGTATCTTACATTGTTATTATTTAATGTAGAATAGACAAATATAGAATCGACCTGATGTTATCACAACCGTTTGTCGTAAACATAACAATATGATTAGAGTAGCATTAGCGTGATGTTGATATCGATTAACGTTGACAAGAGATGATGAAGCGAATGTCACCTTCGAGTCTTTTAGTTAAAAAAGCCATTGGTGGAGGACGGACCCTCGTATGTCGACAACAACCAATCCTTTGTCGAGTTGAGAAAGACTGGTTTTTTTCCCTATTCCGCCGAACCCTTTTCTAATGGAAAGCAGGGCTGGTTGGTTAAAAAAGTATAAGGGTAGAGGGCGGGTTCCATGTTTTTTTTTTCACCCCTCCCCCCTCCCCCCTCCCCCATGCTGGTATAAGGGTTATGTTGCCATCCAATTGGTTGGCAGCAAGACGAAACCGGTTGAAGAGGTTTCAGCCAGTTGGTGTTTTTTAACGCTCGTCTGTTTATTTTATTTCTTTTTATTTTCCGACCAATCAGAGAACGGGTTTTCCTCATACCGACCAGTTATAACTCTTGCTTTTTGGTCTGTTACAATAAGAGAGCGAAAAACTTGTTTAATAAGTTAACTTAATTGAGATTAACTTGACGATGTTGGTTTCGATACTCTTGTTTTCGTGTGCTGCTGGTGGAAATGTGAAGCAACTGCCCGAAAATCTGGGTGGGACCTTGGTACATTCGGATCGACTCCCCGTGATTCGACCCCGTTATTTGGTCAAACAAGGTTTCTATTGGTTCGTAAATGACGACATATGTTTTCATTATTGACTTGTATTAATGATTCTGTTAAGTTTGGAATTTTATTCCGGCGAAACTATCAACCCGATTTCAATGAAACTTTACTAGTATATAAACTACTAGCCGCTCTAGACTCGATATTTTTTTGGTTGCTCTATCTTTGAAAACATGGCTGCCATAAACGATCAACTTTTCCCCAATAAAAACCCTACTGCCGTAGACGTTGTATATACGTTGAATTAAAAGAGCAAAATAAGCAGCACACACGTAACGGTTTAGTTTCCGTCTTTTTCCCCAACTGGCATATTATAGAATGGCCCGCGTGACCAATTGGGGCTCTCCTTATTTAATAGGTTTTCAACAGAACCCCCTTTTCTATCGTTTGTAATACACAACAGACGGACAGAATCAAACAGAAAAACACACACATATACTGCAGCTTTTTCCTTATTTTTCTTATTCCCACACCCGTGTGTGTGTGTGCCTTGTATGGATAGACGTGTGTGTGATGTATAGACCGTCTCGGATGTATGTGTCGGGTGCAGGAGAACATATACGCATGTCAAAAGCACAGAGAGCAAATGCGTCCGGACTATTGTATTGTATTGGCAACTGTTTATAACTATGGGCTTAAGGCGACTTTTGCTCTTCTATAAACCTTTCCTAGTTGATCTATATTAAAGTCTATTGCTATTTAACACTTTATAGATTGTAGTAATGAAAATGTAGTAAAGACAGGTTAAGTCAGATATGGAATTTGATGTCTAAACTATAACTATATTTTAATCTATGCCCAATCATTTATAAATACTAGACACATCTTGTATTGATGATTTTGTTATCAGATTCTTAATTGAAGGTCAATTAGCTTAGTTGATTTAACCAAAGAAAATCTTCTGTAGTTGTCAACCCCCTTCATAGTCTTTCCGACAAACCTAGATTCAGCACACGTTTCAACACATGTGACTATAATGAGCCGGCAAGTTTCTAGCTATTCTGCCGGTCTTTTACCAGTGGAAAAAAACATGCCGTCAGATTCTATTGTGTATATAGAAACGACATCGACGTGTTTAGCGCTTATATGCCGATTGCGGCACAAAGTCGCGTTTTGATTTCGACAATTGTGACAATTGTCGGAGAGTTTGATGAAGTCCAGCTGTCGTTCTGTGCAGCACACGTACAGATCTCTCTATAAAGCATAAGGGCATATAAGATACTTATTCACTCTCCCCTCCAATAATTCAAAGTGTAGAGACCCATGGACAGCTGTAACTCAACTCAACCCGACAAACGACCAAATAAGGAATAAAAACGGAGGGAAAAAAAACACACAATCCTATTAGTTTCTGATGATTTTATAACGGCCACTTTCCAATTTCCGCCCGTGTTGTATAGATATAGGAAAGTCGGCGACAAGGGATTACGATATCGAAAAAAAAGATGGGGAAGTTGGCCCTTGTTTTTATTGGGGCTAATGAAGATTTTATGGTTTTTACGAAATGAAGTGGTTAAATAGGAAGTTGCGTCATTCAGCTTCCTTCCTGAAAATTTTTTAACCAATTTTTTTTTAAATTGTTGAATCGACTGTATTGTTATAATATTGTTATCGATTAAGATTTTTGTAAAGTCGATTTAGTAGTTTACCTATAATTGATGAATCGACTATATTATTACAACATTATTATCGATTAAGTATATTTTTTTAACATCGAATGCTGAGTCGTCTTAATTACCTGGAATTCAGTAGTTTTTTCGATATTTCCCGTTTATATCATCTTTGATTGATTTTAAGTTAAGAATACTGAACGCCTTATTAATTCCACATGGTAAACACACGAGGAGGATTTACTATGATACATGAGATAATTCACTGCTCAACGTTGCAATATACATTTAAAAGTATTGTTTGAACGTGGGTCACCACAGGGCGAGTCTTATTACACCCGAGAGACTATTGCGCAACGCGAAAATATGTTGCAACTGGAGACGGAGGAAAATTGTATTTCCGAAAAAGCTATGCGCGGGTCGGGGCCACAAGAAAACGGGTTTTCTACCGAGGGGTTCGCAAATCTGAAAAATCTCTTTTAAGAATCT
The DNA here is from genome assembly GCA_022114935.1 of Leptestheria dahalacensis. NCBI lineage: Eukaryota > Metazoa > Arthropoda > Branchiopoda > Diplostraca > Leptestheriidae > Leptestheria > Leptestheria dahalacensis. Next base: position 4,617 of record JAIQCU010000845.1, read on the forward strand.
GTAAATTCTTTGAAAATCCCGAGAAAATTTCTGCAAATTTTCTTACAAGATTCCGAAATAACCTCAAACACAATTATTAAAAAATTCCAAAAAATTTCCATGAACTATTCCAACATTGCCCAATTTATTTTTATTTTTCAAAAATTCCAATAAATTTTTGGAAAAATTTTTACAACTGGGAACACATTTTTCGTCAAAGTTGCAAACCCTCGAGTTTTTCATCTTCTTTTGAGAAAAGTAAAATTCCACGGTCCCCCCCCGCCCCTGTTGGAATGGCAAGAAAATGGCCCTTCTCTCTTTGACATGTGTAAAAATGGACACTCTCAATTGTGTCAGGCTAAAATTTGCCTTTCGACATTTATTTGGCATCAAATGTCTCTCTCTTGGAGAAGACGACAACCGGGGGTCCTCTTGTTATTCTCGCTCTCTGGATGTTTCTCTTAATGTGAAGCGTGACCCATAATGCGCGCTTAAATTACATCCAACCCAAATTGAAACTTCGGTTGTCCGTTTCCGACTCGAGAATATATACCCGACAATTTTCAACAACAAGTTGTCCATATACACTAAAGGTCTCTTGTTTCAAAACTGTTGTAAAACAGTCTGTGTGGATTGTTATGTACGGAAGGAATTCGTAAAGACAACTTGCAGAGTTGGGGTCGACTGTTGGGAAAATTTGGATCTAAGTCACTTTCAGTTGCAAAAATTGCAACATAGACTCGGATTTTGAGACCCGGAATCGGAAGACAGTCGGGTCTGGATTGTGTTATGGACGGATTTTATAAAGTTAACTTAATAGTTGAGTTTATATACTATAGTTGGGATCAACTTGAATTGATATTGAATCGACTTTGATTGGCTGGATTGATAAAGGTTATTGAGTATAGCTAAAGTTGTTTTCAGAATTGAAACAAAACACAGCTTAAGGTCAACATTAGGGTCAACTTTGGTCGAGTCGGGTCAAGCCGGTGTTCCTTGCAGAAAAAACCGACTGAAAATCGAGATTTCACAGAAAAATCCAACATTGCAAAAGAGTTGTTGGATATCTGTTTGTCGTGTGTCAATGGCATCGTGATGGTTTCTCAACTATATAATAGCGTCTCGATAATTCTTCTAACAAAGGTGAATCGATACGATATCGACTAATTCTAACCCGACCAAAGATCGAAATTCTTGTTTAAAAACAGATCCGACATTGCAAAAAGCTGTATACATGTTTGTCGTGTATCAGTGGCATCATGAGGGTTTCTCAACTGTATTAAAGCGTCGAAAATTCTTCGGACAGTGGTCAGCGTTCCCACGGTTTTTGGCGTGTCCTTCATTCTCTCCCCCTTCGGACAAAGACATTTTGCGCAACTTTCTCTTCTTCTTTCTTTTCTCTCTCTCTCTCTCTCTCTTATGAATGTTCCTTTCGGGGTCTCCCTAACCCACACACACACACACTTACACACTCACATATGTGTGTGTGTGTAAGTGTGTAAGTCTCCACCTTCTAATCCTTGGACGCTGCCAAGACTGTACACTTGAATGAACTCTGCTTTGACATGTGAAGACATTCACAGCATTTTTAGACAAAACTGTGTTATAGGGAAAACGCGGGTCCTATTTTGCGCACCCCCGCCATGCGAGCAATGTTGACGCTGTCTTCCCACACAACAATTTCCGCGTCTTGAACTCTTGTATAAGAGAAAGGTTGACCCTCCCAACCCACCCTCCTCCGCCTCATCATCACCCTATTTCTCCAATTTTTTTTAAATTTGTAATATATAATCAGATGTTAATTTAAATTCATGTCATCTCTGCAGATATTGTTCAATTAGATGTCTGATATCTCACGATATCGTAATTTTACCCGAAGTTATTTTAAAGTTGTAATTTTTATATCTTAAGTAGGAGTTGTTGAGTATCGAAGCAGTATCAATAGTTGTATCGTATTATTTATCACAGTGCGCATGCGCAGCGACATGTGTGTACGAGTGACCACACACATGAGGGACCCCCCCTTTTCCCTGGTTGGCTGACGATCTATACGAATGAGTGAAAGGGTTTTTGTAATTAACCAACCCAAGTCCTTGGTCCCACGATTGTCTAATGGCCAACTGTGCATGTTTTATAGCATATCGATTAAAATTGTGCGCATGCGCATTGCGTATAATAGCTCCCATTCATTCAGGTTAGCTTATTATGGTTTATCTGACTTCATTGATTAACTTTAAACCTATTTACATAAGAATAAATTAATTGTAACTTCAGCTTTCGAAAATATACGACAGTGTGGAAAAAGGTTTCCTAAATATTATTCGGTTTGTCGATAAGATACAGGCCTATAGCTTGTTATCTAATCACACCATATACTCACACACACACACACACACACACACACACATACACACACGCATATATATAGGCTGTATAGCTCTATCTCTCCCCATTGGAGCCCAAGGGGTTTGCAACTCTTGGTTTAGTGAAACTCGGGACTTTCTTTACCCTCATTTTGCCCTCATTTACGCCAAAAAGATTCGTACACACCCTCGTCTAGTTTCCCTATCTGATGGACCTCGAGGGTTATGAACCCCGTCTCAGCCGCCGAGCTTATGTGTAATTACAAGGACTCGGATTTCAGTCTGCTGATCTCAGTTCGTAAGAATCCCGCTCTATTGTTCTATACTGATGCTCAATTTGGATCTAGTTGTATAGCCTGAGGCCATTTTGCCTCACATGGCTCGGTTTTTACCTTGCTGTTCAATTCACTGCCCGAAGAGTTAGGGCGTTACTATATCAGTCGAATGGGATCAATCGACCCTCGTGGTATTTTTCTCAATCCAAACTGAAATCTTCAGTCACTGCCCGAAGATTTAGGGCGTTACTATCCGTTGGGTAACCGAACCTCTTGATTGAATGACATTAAAAACTCTGCGTATACGAATTTGTCTCAAGTTTCAAATGGTTAGTGTTCAATCACTGCCCGAAGAGTTAGGGCGGGCCACGAATTGACTCTCACGCATCTCCTAAAGTTTTTGCTCGAATGGTCTCGCGCTGCTGCTGCTGCTGCTGGTTTTCTTGGGCCGGCAAGATGCGAGAGGGAACAACAGACGTCGCCGACGAAGACCCTCTGATCGATGATAATTCTTTCGGGTACCGAGGAAATGGCCCTCAAGGCTGTCAAGCTCGATTATTACGGGCCTCTCTTTTCTCTCTGTTTTTCCAAGTGTGTATATGCGTGTGTGTGTGTGTGTGTATGTGAGTGTGTGTGTGTGTGTGTGCATAGAAGCAAAGATAATGTAAGGGTCGTCTGATACAATGTTGCCGCGCTCGTTTATAAGGAGAAGTATATAAGATAGAGATTTCTCGTTTTTGAAGCTGAAGATTGAAAATGACAAATGTCGTGACGATTTCGTCATGTCTTGATGGGTGGATTTTCATGTCAGACATGAATATCGCAATTTTTTGTCGCCAGCTTAGTATGAATTTTATTAATTGTATATTATTATATCTATAAATTATATTTCTATCGTATTAGTTGTTTATTGTAGACCGATATGATTTTGTAGACGTGAAGGTTTGACCGAGATTCAACTCGTCGGGTCACGTGATGCGATATCTCGGTATGTTCGTTATCAATCAAACAATGATTCTATGAATAGGCGAGAATATGTTGCGATATGGGATGTCTACCTATCTGTCTGTCTACCTACCTACCTACCTACCTATCTAACTCTAGCTCTATCTTTCTATCACTCTATCTATCTATCCATCTATCCGTGTATCTATCTGTTTGTCTGTCTCTCTGTCTATCCGGCTATGTTCTATCTGTCTAACCTATCTATCTATCTATTGTCTATCTAGCTACCTATCTATCTACGTACCCATCTATGTATCTAACTATGTATCTATATATGTACCTATCTATCTATCTATCTGTCTATCCATACATCTATGTATCTATCTACCTGTCTGTCTATCTATCTGCACTAGAAACCAATATAAAACCCCTGCTATTCATAGTCAAGTTAATTATTTCAACACAAGTCAAGTTGGTTATTAGAAAAGGCCTTCTAGTTTTCCATGGATATATACTTTCCGCGATCACTTGTACACAGGACGTCTTTTCTCGTCCTTTCATCATCTTTTTCGTCTGCTTTTTTCTTTCATTTTCTCACATTGCGGCTTCGGGTAAAAACTTGACAGAATGGGCGTCAAGGACATTGACGCACTTCCAAACGTGCAGCAGCCAACAGATGTGCGAGCGCCTTAGAGTATACGTGTGTCAAAGGATATGCGTGTATCCAGTGTTGCTTTATTTTCGCTGATAATTCGATGCTATCGACTGATTAACTATTGGATAGTTAAGAAATCCGAACTTAAAAGATAACAAACTTTCATGAAATATGATTCAGTAGTGTTACTGATCATTGCCGCGCCATATAGTACGGTCTTAAACTAGACGTTTAAGTATAAATAGATTAGTTTAAGTACAGTGTAATCAGATGGCGAATCAATATAGAATCTATGTAAAAAGCCATCTCGGTGGCCAAAGATTGATGAGAACTCTTTACCATGGTTTCCCTGAAGAATGGATAGGGTGAACGCTGGAAGAGGAGGGGGGGCTATTTCTAATAAGAGAAACGAACTCGAAAAGAGATCGAAGAATCGGGGAGAATCTGGGAATCTGGGGAAAATAGATGGGGAGAAATATTCCCAGGAATTATGTTACACACACACACACATAGAGAATAAATGTGTGAAAGTATTGGCTGCTGGCGACTCTTGACAAGAACGGGGTTGTTACACACGCCTTGTATTGTACGAGAGAGAGAGAGAAAGAGGGGGTTAGGGGGTTGTATATCTGTACCGAGGTGAAGGTCAAAGGTCATTACAGCAGCTGCACATACGGGCTCGACAATCGCATTTCGACAATTCGGCCAGCACTGTGTTCCCATTGGTCGAATCGATCACATGCTAATGAAACACGCACGATACCCTATTGGATACTGTCCCAGCTTTCCCAGACTCTTTCCATCCATCCATCTACCTATCTATCTGTCTGTCTGTCAATCTTCCTATCTATCTATCTATCGATCTACTATCGATCTATCTGTCTATCTATCTATTTATCTATCTATCTTTCTGTATCTATCTATCTGTTTTCTAGCTATCTGTCTTTCCCAGTCTCTTTCCATACATCCGTCTACCTATCTGTCAGTCTTTCTATCAATCGATCTACCTGTCTATCTATATATCTATCTGTCCATCTATCCATCTACTACCTATCTATCTATCTCTATATCTATCTGTCTATCTGTTTTTTTTCTAGCCATCTGTCTGTCTATCTATCCGTCTGTCGGTAGCGATTTTCCTTAATTTGTAATGATGCTTACACGGTTATTGCCAAGTCATTATAAAGTAATTATATATAAACTAGTAAAATAAATAAGATTAGTAAACTAGTAGTTAAATAAATAGTTCGTTAATCTCTATTAACTGTAATTAACGTTCAACTTAAGAAGAGAAAAGCTGTTGTTGACGCGTCAACTATACAAGTACCAAATTCAAATAAGCGTCAACTAAAACTGAACCGTTTCTGTCGTTTGACACGTCTGTTCACGAACATATAACTTCTCCGATACAAACTAAATCCAATTCCAATTAAGTTATATACACTTACTTTAACAGCATATATAATTGCATATAATAATAATAGTTAAAGTAACGTAGATAGGTACAGTATTCAGAAACGAAGAGTAACCAAGTCCAAATCGATAGATAGGTTGGGGGGAGGTGGGGGAGGAAGGGGGAGAGAACCAGCATAGCAGCAGCGAAATCCATCACACACACGCCACGTGCGTTTCTCTCGGGTTCTCTCTTTTAATGTTATTCTCCGTTCTCAGAGAAGGAACTTTTGCTCATTTTCTTGACGTCCAAGTTTTGCTGGGAGGTGGAACCGGGTGGAACAGGGAGGGTGGGATAGGTTGTCGAGCTTTATCCTAGGGGTCTTGTACGCACAACACCTACACACACACACACACACACGCACGCACAGGGTTACCAAGGTTTCCAAAAAGACCTTATATCGATCCACAAGTCTCCGACCATCTTTCTCCCTCTTGCTGTTCCGGTTGTCTGTATTCCGGCATTGGAATAAGAGATAACTTCATTTATATTAATTGTATACTCGTGTTGTATATTCTCACTTTGTGGGTGTATTGTTGTCAAAGACGGTATCGCTCTATTGGGTTAGCAGTTTCGTAACTAGGATGAAAGCTTACAAAAGCAGAATCACAATTTTACATGAACTAAGGGCAGATAGATGGATAGATCGATAGATAGACATAGTGGTGGATGGATAGACAGGTAGATAAGTAGCTAGATAGGTAGATAGATAGATATGCGAATAGATAGTTAGGTTAACAGATAGTTATACTGGTGGATAGATAAATGGGTAGATAGATAGATAGATAGGTAAACAGATATATTTTTAGATGGATAGACAGGTAGATAGATAGATAGGCCAATAGATAGATAGGTCAACAGACAGATAAACTGGTGGATAGATAAATGGGTAGATAGACAGATAGATAGATAGGTCAGTAGATAAATTGGTAGATGGATATAAAGGTGGATAGATAGACAGATAGATAGATAGATAGATAGATAGATAGGCCAGGAGTTAGATAGACTGGTGGTTGGATAGTTCGGTAGATAGATATGAGATTCACTTTTAGTGTTTAAAAATCATATAAAGTAACTAAACCGATAGCCCTTAACAAGTATTATACAATGTCACAGTTTACTTAACTTAAAATAGTATGTTGCAATTTCTTTAATCAATCTTAAATCTTGCTAAGGGAAGACATCTCAAACATATAGTTTCAAAACTGGTTGTGCATATAGAAACCTGCGCTAGTACTATGTGTAACTTTCAGTTAATCCCCCACCCGATAAACTGAACTTACTCGACACGTGTGCGTCCAAAGATCAGCCATTCTACGTCACTGTCTGCTTCGTACAAACAAAATAAAGGTTTATCACGATCACTTAACGGCGGACGACTTTGGGAACGCTCTAATCAAAGATGTAAAAAAATCATTCTCTTGCGTGAATGGACTGAGAAACTGCTTCCTTCATGCAAGTTGTGTTAGCTAGAAGCAAGTTGTTGATGCAAGTTTTAAGGACGAGTACCTAAAAAAGCAAGATTCCGTAAACCCATCTTTCCTAAGCAAGTTTTACTACGCAAGTTTCTGAAACAGAATATTTTGCATGCAAGTTTTCATATGGAGTTATTCCACATGCAAGTCTCTAGGAACAAGTGTCCAAAAGGCAAAATTTTGCGTTGAAGTCTATTTTCTATGCAAGTTTTCTGTGCAAGTTCTTATATGCAAGTTTCTACAGGCAAGTTTTAAAGACAAACAACTTAAAGGCAAGATTCTGCATACGTCTTTCATACGCAAGTTTCTATAGGCAAATTTTCTAATGGAAGTTTTCACATGCAAGTTTTTAAGAACAATTATCCAAGAGGCACAATTTTGCGGTGAAGTCTATTTTCTATGCAAGTTCTTATATGCAAGTTTCTACAGGCAAGTTTTAAGGACAAACAACTATAAGGCAAGATTCTGCATACGTCTTTCATACGCAAGTTTCCATAGGCAATTTTTCAAATGCAAGTTTTTAGAAACAACTATCCAAGAGGCAAAATTTTGCATTGACGTCTTTTTTCTGTATGCAAGTTTTCATATGAAAGTTTCTACGGTCAAGTTTTGAGGACGAGTATTTAAAAGGAAAGATTCTACATACGTCTTTCATACGCAAGTTTCTATAGGCAAGTTTCCAAGAGGCAAAATTTTGCCTTGATGCCTACTTTCTATGCAAGTTTTCATATGCAAGTTTCTACAGTCAAGTTTTAAAGACGAGTATTTAAAAGGACAGATTCTGCATACCAGTCTTTCCTACGCAAGTTTCCGAAACAGAAGATTTTGCATGCAAGTTTCTACAGGCAAGATTTCTTACCTTCAACACTGAATAGGTCCAGAAATCCTTCTTTTGGAAAAGGTGGTCGGGTGGGGGTAGGTGGCTACAAACAGCGGGGTGGGTAGGGCTATTTGTATTATATACGCGCGCAACCTTTTCACTTTTTTCCAATCGGCTACTTTTCATTGTCCACTGGTGTGTGTGCGTGTGTGTGTGTATCGATATCACACAAGGAATTCCGTCTCTCGTTGCCTCTTTTTAGTCCAAATGTCTCCCTCCCTTCGCACCCTACAACCCTCCCCCTCCCCCTTCCACCCCTAAAGGTTACCATCTAAAGCCCCCGCCCCCCCCCCCCACCTTACCCCCACCCGAATCCCCGTTGTTCTTTGTTATCCTTACGCAGTGTAACCCCCTGCCCTCCCTGCGGCCCTTAGGGCGAGGGAACCGGGGGAACTTTTTAGGTTTCGATTTTTTTGAGCAGCGGCGCAGTTCGAGGAGCGCCCTGTACACGGAAGGACGCAACCCTCTAGACCCTCTAGGGTTTTTTTTTTCCTCTCCAAACTACCTCATTTTTTTCCCTCTACGAGAAGTGTTTATAGTGGCCCTCTCGTCATATACAAGGAGACACGCGACAACCGGGAAAAAACCGAACAAGGAACGGAAAAAGACCGGAAAAAAACTGGCACGAGCGAGTTATTTGCCCACATTTGCGGTTATTTTTTTCGGGGGGCACAATCCGATGATCAAACTGACCGAAATCGTTGCAGAGAGATGACGTAAAAAGAGTCCCACATGATTTCTGCATACAAGAACCAAATGTGAAAGTGTGTGTGAGAGTGTAACAGAGGTTGGCGATTCACACTGGCAAATCGCGGCACGTGCGAAAGTAGAAAAGTATGGCGCTTTCGTGTTTACCCGGTGCACCTTTAGGTTCAAGGGCTTCAGGACCCGGTAACGATCATAATTTACCTTTTTTCCCTTTTTTGGTCAGGATTTATTCAAGACTAAGGAGAATGAGGTTTGCTGTGAAACGTGCCAGCAAGGCACTCGTGTCATTTCACCTTCACTGGGGTTTTCTTGACAGCAAAGATATTTCACTTTCATTCATGGATTGATTTTTTTAGCCATTCAACTGTTTATACTCTCTGTTTCAGTTATACTCTACACGTTTAAACTTAATTACTGTTTATATTAACTACATTAGTGGTATTGGTCAAACTGTGTCGGCATACTCTTCGATATCAACATAACGTAACAACCTCATTATATTTATTATTATCTAAAGTAATACGATATGTGACTATAATTAATATGGATAATTTGAATGTATTCAGATGTAAATTGACGGTGCAAGTTATCAACGGATAACGTCGGATATTGCACAAAACGAACTGGTTGAATCGACCAGTTAACGCAACCAGTTCTGTGTTGTAATGGGTTTTTCTGGTCGCCGTTTCAAAATGCCTCGTCACTTTTGTTTGAAGAGCGCAGATAAGCGCCCGGCTGATTACCATATGTGAAAACGCGACCACTTAAAAGATTATCCCTGTCTTCAAGAACCAAACTGATACCTTGATCCCAAGTTAATAAAATAACCCGGTATTTTTTCTTTCTACTTTGAACAGGAACAGCAGGATCGGTACGCGCTATGAAGGAAGGAGCAGAATCAGAAGGTGGCCTGCGACGAGCCACGCCAAGCCAGCCATCCAGCGGCCCCGAGAAGGTCCTTGCATCCGCTGGAAGCGGTCAGGGTGTCCCGCAGTCGGGCGGAGTGTCCAGTCTGGTGGGTCCGTCCGTCTCCTTGCCTCTGCCGTTGTTTTCCTCACAACAGGCAGCGGTCGCGGCCGGTCTTTTCGGAGCCAGTATGGGATCCTTAGCGCACGGATCCCTGCGACTCCCGGCTCTGATGGCTAGTCTACAAGCCGCTGCCGGCGTAGGAGTCGGAGTAGGAGTCCTACCGCTACCCATGAGACCCAACTCCGGGCTCCCGTTGATGGGACACGGTGGAGGCTTTCCCAGTGGTCCTCTTTTCCCGAGTATTTCCCAACACAACGCCTTGTTGACTTGGACCAAACTGGCGCAGTCTAATGCTGGGTTGGGGGTCGACGTTTCACAAGGAGGGATCATGACCAGTATGCACCACTCGCCGGATATATCGCGGCCTCCGAGTTCCAAGAGCTACAGCGGCGGCGGAGGAGGAGGAAACGGTCGCGAGAGAATTCGCGAGAGCAGCAAGCTAGACAAGCAGACGAGGGCCAGAGGTCGCGACGTCAAAGAGCGACGCATAGATTTTGGACGCCGCGATAAAAAGATCGATCTGCACGACCAGACCAAGTCGGAACTGGAACCGGAGCCGGAGGCTTCCTCGCCAGCGGGGACCAGTTCGCCCCCGTCGAACGGGAGCAGCGGAGGCAAGTCGGCCGAGAGCGGCCGCAAGTCGCGGGGTACCGGCGAAACGGGGCGCGATAAGGTGTTCTCCTGCTCGATCTGTCACCGCACCTTCGGTTACAAGCACGTGCTCCAGAATCACGAACGGACCCACACGGGCGAGAAACCGTTCGAGTGCAAACAGTGCGGCAAGCGCTTCACCCGCGATCACCACCTCAAGACCCACATGAGACTGCACACTGGCGAGAAGCCGTACAACTGCACCCACTGCGATCGCCAGTTCGTCCAGGTGGCCAACCTGCGCCGGCACCTCCGGGTCCACACGGGGGAGCGACCGTACGCCTGCGAGTTGTGCACCTCGCGTTTCTCCGATTCGAACCAGCTCAAGGCGCACATGCTCATCCACAAGGGAGAGAAACCCTTTGCTTGCCAGCACTGTTCCGGTCGGTTCCGCAGACGCCACCACCTCGTCCACCACAAGTGCCCCAAGGATGTCGGCGACGGAGGAATCCTGCACTCGAAACGCGCGCGCCCTCTCATCATGGCCGACGAAGACGACATTGAGGAAGAACCGCCCGGCACTCCTCCCAGTTACAGTGACGAACTCATGGAAACGGAAGACACCCTGGAACGACCATCGACCGTCGCATCCACCAGGTCCCGCAGTCGCAGCAGGAGCCGGACCCCGTCAGTCATCACTGATCCCATCCCGGTGTTTCCGTCCCAACCGGAGAAGAAACGTGGTCGCAAACCGCGGGAAACGCGTCGATTCGTACGTCTCGATCCTTCGGCCGGATTGACCGGACCAACCTTGATGTCCAATCTACCGGAGCAGACGGAACCGGAGGATCTATCTATGGCTTCCGGTAGCCTGAGGACGGAAGTGCGCGTTCGACACCCGTCGACGTTCAGCGCTAGTTCGACCAGCGGCTGGAGCATCACCGGCTCCATATCGGACCGCATCGGAGGACTGGCTTCAGAAGAGGAGGAAGTCAGCTCGGACAACGAAATCCACGCTCCTCAGCATCGCGGTTTGCTCTTGATGGAAGCACCCGGACCGGTCGATTTGGTCCGCAGTCGTAAGCCAACTTAACTAAACAACCAAACAAAGACAACCCAGTTTCTTTTTTTCCCACCTCAAAAATAGAATCACCGAAAACTTCATCTCAGTAAAAAATAGCATTTTCCTTTTATTGTTTGAAAATATTATAATTCCGGAGACAAAAAGAGAAACAGGGTTCGGGCTTGTAATACGGGTATAGAAAACATTCATGTTGATCCTCATTCGAAAATAACAAGACGAACGCAGAGAAGAATGAGCCTGAGTCTCTCGTTCCTTGTTCAGGGATTTTTTTTTTCAACAAAATTGCTCTAAATTTATAATTGTCATTTTTGGGTTTAAAGTTTCCCTGTGTCTTTGTGTGTGTGTAATTCTTTTTCACGTGTCAACATCAGTGCTAAAACAATAAGGGTAAATTAACTTAAAGAGACAGAAAGAATTCCCCCCGGTATAAAAACGGAGAAAAAAAATCCTCGGTGCAAAAATGAAACCAAGAGCGGAAACCAGTAAAAACGGGCAAAACATCCAACTGAACTGCAAATTAAAATAACTCAACTGCAATTTTAAAAAACCAACCGCATTTAAACCCGACAAGACAGTTCAAAAACCCGGTGCCCTTGGAGGAGACAATATGTCCTTTTTATAGAGCCATGTTCAGGCCTAATTGTTAATGTTGACGTCATCAATTCATCTGCTTTATCGAGTCAGGTTCAAACAAGAAGAGGGACCAAGAAGAAAAACGAGAGACTTTTTAAGAGAAACAACCCAAATTTCTCGGCGGGTTTTCACGTTGTGGTGGGGGGTGAAGTTGTCGATGTGTGTGTGGGTGTTGGGGTGGCAGAATTCTTTTCATCATCGGGGTAAAAATAAAGTTCGTTTGCCTTGAAGCGAGGGATAACGGAAGAAAATGGGCACTTCTCGGGGTTTGCGTAACAGGTTACCCAATAGCTTTTGAAAACACGCAGGGCGAAACAGAAATGTGAAAAACAGGTCCTGGTGTTTCTATCTCTCCCACCCAACCCCCCACTCCCCTGTCCTCCAAGCTGTGTTTGCATCTCTTTATCTCTTTTCATTTATTTTCTCTCTTCCTCCTCATTTTCTTCTCGTTTTCTAAATCTGTAATTCGTTTGTTTGAAACATTTACTTCTTACTGGCCACAAGACGAAACACAACATGTCCTACCTCCCTACGAAACTACCCCGGGTTCAAACCCCGGTAGTTCCAATTTTTCTTTTTCCGTTTTTTTTTCTTCGTAGCTGTTGAATCTGCAATTCCTATATCAATTCGGACTTTTCAATAACCCCGTTTGGCAAAACTAGCCATCAACAAAACACAACATGAAAACTACCTCCCCACGAAACTGCCGTAGGTTCAAACCCCGCCAGTTTCAAATTTTTTTCTTTCGCTCTTTTCACTTTAACTGTTGAATCTTGAATTCCTTTCAAATTTCTGCTTTTTCGATGCCCCCGTTTGGCAAAACTAGCCATCAAACAAAACACAACATGAAAACTACCTCCCCACGAAACTGCCGTAGGTTCAAATCCCGCCAGTTTCAAATTTTTTTCTTTTGCTTTCTTCACTTATAACTGTTGAATCTTCAATTCCTTTCAAATTTCTGCCTTTTCAATGCCCCCGTTTGACAAAACTAGCCATCAACAAAACACAACATGAAACTACATCCCTACGAAGCTGCCGTAGGTTCAAACCCCGGCAGTTTCAATATTTTTTTTTTCTTTTCCTTTTCACTAAATGTTCAATTTTGGTCTGAAACACCGATTTCAAGAGTCTTCCATTTAAGAAACCAACCAGGAAAGAAGCGAAAAACAACCTAAAGTTCCTCTTGTTTGACATTTTCTGTAAACCAAAGTTCCTATACTAATAATGATGATCGTATTTTCCTCTCTGGAATTTTGAAAAATCACACTGTAGGTTAAGGTTTTAAGATAACTGTCCTTTTTCATGGAGTATCTGCTTGGTATGATGACTGCGGAAGAACTTTTGACATTGAGATAGAGTCTTCCAGCATGGCTAGAGAAAGAGACAACAGGAAGAGTCTAATGATTTCATCGTTGACCTAGATCGTTTGGCGAAAACCTTCACACAATCCCTCCGTCTATCTATCTATCTAGCCCAGCTTTGTGAACAATTTTCCCTCTCGCGACTGTCATTAACTTTCGCGCTTACACTCGACAACAAACCGTTAGCGCATTCCTCCTGTTGCTGCTAGCTGTTTGTTGTTTCAGAAAGGCTATTGCGAAACGGTTACATTTTCAAATTCTTCTTGGGGAAAGAGGGGCAACCCATCAGCCTATCGACGATTTCTCGCAACTTTCATCAACAAACTCGCAAAACATGTCAAGAGAGACCCACCACCACGACCACCCACTGACGTCATTCTGGGCGCCAAATTCAAATGAACTCGGACGAGAGAAAAAGTTCCTTTTGTTGACAACTTACGGGTATACGTTAATTACTTTTCAACTATTTCTTTTTCTCGTCTTACAAATTGAGTGTTGAAGATTTCCCCTCTATTACCGACTAATGTAGTGCATTGCGGATGAAGCAATACCGGTGATTCCCTTTGTTAAGTATGTGGAAGCTAGGATTCAACACTGCCCATCACACATACGTGAAGGAGAACGAACAGCCGGTGAGAACTATAGGTAACATATGGTCAATTTAAGAGACTTGGGTTTCTCTTTGGAAAGCTGAATTGAAAGGAAGAAAGAACCAAAATCTACAGGGTTACAGTAAAAATTTGTAAATAATTTCCCTCCTCCCCAATTCTCCTCCATGATCCCCAAAATTTGCTTAACGTTAATTTTTTATTATTATTCAATATTCCCAATTAAATTTTTTTCATCATAAGTTCACACTGCGGGTATAATTTCTGTATTCAAATTTCATTCTAAGAAAAATCAACAGGGTTGTTTTAGTTTATACTATTAACATTTAAGTTAATTTTTTTTTAAATTGTTGAATTAGTAAGATGTAAAAGTACTGGACAGTAGCAATTCTGTAATTTCTGTTTTCAAACTATCCGTACCCCCGGGTATAAGATAGAAAGGCACGAGATCGTTTACCTGCAGGTCTTTGATATCAAAAGACCAGGGAAAAAAAACAGCAGCACGTGCTATCTTTCACATTCGATCTTTTTACGTTTTTTTCCCCTGGCTCCCATTTTTTCACCCTCTAGATTTTTTTCACCCTCTCAATTTCAACACCAGCAAAAAATACATCGAGCGGGGGGTAGAAAAAAACGTCAGAGGGTTAAAGTAGAAGAATTTTTTTTTCGGTTGAGGGTTAAACCCTCGGCGGCAAGAGAGACATTTACAATTATTGTGGGAACCATAAGCAATAAAACAATATGGCCGTTCTCTATCCACCAGAATCAAACCGTTCCAGCTATTTAAGGGTAGAAAAAAGGTTCTTTTTTTAACCCTCCCTTTTTTTCTTGGTCTTAAGGGTGGGGGGTTGGAAAAAAAGAGTTGTTTCTACCCATCTTTATGGCTTAACCCCTTGTCCTGGAGTCGTTTTTTCAACCCTCGCCGATGCTTCTATAAAGGAGGGAGGAATTCACCCTCTGTTAAAAGGCAATTGGGTGCCCCGACCTGAAGTTTTATTGCTTATAGCCAAAGCAGTAATCGGAACGCCGATAACAATTAGTTCCAACGACTTTTAGGGTTTTTTTTTCTACCCCCTTAATTCGTTAGTTAACCCCCTCTCGAAATCTTTTTTTCCCTCCAATACCCCCATCTCCATCAAAACCCTGGATTTTTTTATTTTTTAGAAAATTTATTTCAATTAATTTTTTCTAAAGAAATATTATTTTGAGAAAAAATGTTAATCCCTTCTAATGCGACATGCACAAAGTATTGATTTTATATCTCACCCCCTTCCTTTTCTTTATTATTTTTTCTCCCTCTTTCCCCCCTCTCTTCTTTCATTCTTTTTCTTTTATTATCTATTTCTTTAAAAGGGTAAAATCAATATCAACACACGCGTGAGTCATGCCGAGAGGGAGGGGGCGTTCCAGCAACCCATTCAGTAAATTAAACGTTCAACGAATGAATCGATTTCATCTTTAATTACTTTTTTAAAACTGTCCAGTACTTTTATTATTTTATTAATTTTTAAAAAATTTGGTTTCTCAGGATTGTCTTCATTTTCAAAAGAAACTTAACGTTCCTATATAATGAAATACTAGTATTAACGTCGCGTTGGCCTATATTTTAACTAAGACTTAAAAGGGGTTGTTTTAGATTCAGAATTTAAGGCAAAACATATATTGAATAATGGCGTCAGATATAAACAGAGAGAGTATAGAGAGAGAGAGAGAAAGGGCCAGTTATCTCAGGTGGCAGTATTACTACTCGTCCCAAACTCAGGTGTCTTTGATCAATGAATATTCATTGATTAAAGTTAAATTTTCGACAATTTTTTTTTACAAGAAATACAACTGGGATCTGCCTTTTTTCCCCCTCCCAAAATGTCGTTCTTTCTCAGATAGATGACGTCATCATCCGTCTATTTCCCACCCAGAAAAAAATTCAATTAATAATAATTCAAAAAACGAACACAGGTGAATCATATTCGAATTTCCCGCCCCTTTTTTACAATATCGTTTTTAATTTCAAGACAAGACGAGACAAAGAAAACCGAACTACCTCATTTGGTGAAAATCCTCAGTCCTCAGAAAAATTCCCTTGTTAAAAAATTGACGATTGCGGCTTAAAGTTGAAATTATATTTACCAACCCTCTGAAATTGGCGTTTTCAAGTCGTGGTCGATATTGTCTTTTGTGTACACGGAAACAAGCAGGATTTTTACGATGGTTTTAAAACGAGTTTGACGAAAGTTTTTTTTTCAAAGGGAAATTCAAATCAGGGAAAATCAAAAAACGGAAGAGTGTTTTTTCATTCTCCGCTCCGAACATAATATGGAAGTTTTTCATTGGTTCTTATATAGTGAATTTAATTGGCGTGTTTGTTTGTTTTTCTTCGTGTGGGAAATATGTTTATGGTTGTGCCGTTTTGTCAAATTTTTCGCGAAATTTCGTCTCTCCTCCCCCCCCCCCAGTGTGTCAATTTTGAAAAATTCATTTCTGCAAAGTGAGGGTATTTTTTTCTAATTTTTTCAACAAATATAATTAGATTTGTCTAATCCTTTCTCCAAGTAGAACTTTCGTTTCGTTTTATTTTTAATTGGATTTTTTTCTCTCTCTTCATTTTCCTATTTGATTGTACGAGTAGATTTCTTCTTTTGAAATACTGGATTTTAATAAAGTGTGTCCAGGGCGCTTGTTCCCTTTTTTAATTAAGACAAAACACCCTGTTTCTGTGTTGTGCTCAACAAAATCAAAAAATGTAGAACACTTTGCTTGGTTTTCAAATAAATTGTACAGTAGAACCCGATTCTTCGTCTGTGTTTTTCTTTTCATATTGAAACATGCGTCTATAAATTCAATATCATATTATAAAAAATTAATAATTAAAGATAATCACTTGTGAAACATATAAACTATGAATGTATTATGTTCCCATTTTTTTAATAACTGGAGTAAATAATTCATTACAGTCTATTCCTTAAAGATAACCCCAAATTTAGATAAAAGAAGATCGAATAGTACTTAAACCTTAATTATAATTTAACAAATATACATATTATATATCATGATTATAAATAAAATACAATTAAACTAAATTAACTACCTGGAATTATTTGAAATTAATTTGAAATCTAAATGAACAAATAGCTCCTGAAACAATTCTATATGGGCAATAGTTCAACGAATTTGTTTAAATTAGCTATCAATTCAACAATACAGACAAGCAATAAAACCTAATAGCGTTGTAAATATGTTTTAGACCATAACTTAGAAAATGCCCCGCAATCAGGTTTTTTTAAACCAAACTTAAGTTTAATATTTCAAGTTATTATATTTGCTTTAAATTACCTAAGTCTGGACAAATTTCGTAACAAGATGAAAAGGTAAATTCAACCGGGGGGCGGGATCTTCGGCGATTTCAGTGAGAACGCGCAATGTCGGTGAAATACTGGAGAACGTCGCCGATGGAGAACTCGAGGGTAACGAGGGCTCCCGGGTAACAGCGCTGGATCATATCCTCCAGTGCCTTGTGCTGGTTGATAAACTCCTCCTGCATTTCGCGCCACACCACCTGCCAATGAGTTCAGTTCAACAGTTGATTCCATTTTTGCATCAAATTCAAATTTATATAATCGATTATAATGATTAATCTCATTGACTAATTAACTTTTATACCTGTTAAGAATCACCAATTAGATTCAATCTCAATCAATAGAAATACAATATAGAATAACACGAAGCACGGTAGCTTTTATAGGTATTTAGTTATAATTACTAATTTAATTACAATTACTAACATTTAATACATTCAGTCCATAGAGTTAACTTAAATCTGATTGCATTTAGAGTTTTGCTAGATTTTGAATCTACTGTAATCAAAGTCATCAAAGTAAACAAAAAAAGTCGATCTAAGTACTTAATGGCAATTAAATTGATTTTATGTCGTAACACATTAAAATTAATAATAGGTCAAATAGAAGAGACCTCGTTAAGATGGCCCTCCTCGGAGAGGTGCTTGTCGACCTTCTTGTAGAGTGCCTCGAGTCCCTTTTTCACCTCACGACCCGGGTACATGGCGATGACCTTGCGCAGCTCCTGCTTGCTGAACGCCACCTGGTAGCCGATCTCAGACTCCTTGACTCCGTGCGATACCTTGGCCTGCACCCGCTCGAAAAATAGCTGGAATAATAATAATAATAATTAATAATAATAGTAATAATATTAATGTTGATATATAAAGTCACACGGCTTTGTCACGATTATGTCAATAATCCTTTAATAATACTTTCTATCTATCTGTCTGTCTATCTATCTATCTATCTCTATCGATCTATATCTATCGATCGATCTATCTATCTCTATCGATCTATTTCTATCGATCTATCTTTCTATCTCTATCGATCTATCTATCTATCTCTATCGATCTATCGATCTATCGATCTATCCATCTATCTCTATCTAACTATCTATCTGTCTATCTGTCTATTTATCTATCTATCTGCATATCTATCTACCCGTCTGATAAATTTGTCTCAAACTTACTGCAGTCGTTACAACCGTTCTTAAATCAGAAGAATACTTCTTCAGAAATTACGATCATAATTTATTTACCAAATTAGATTTGCTGAAATTAACTTAATATTCTATTCTAGCTAAATTATAACCTAACTTACAATATCAACTCAGGTCATTCAAACCACAATCACGGATAAAAATACTTACTTATGATTATTTCCTTAAAATCAGACACAGTTTCAGTACCAGTGACACATGCACATATCTTTAACAGATACAGCAGGAATTATGAAATACTTCTTTTAAGCCGGGCCTTTATCATATCTACGTTTGGTGCGTGGACATTTAACACATTCTTAACGCTAATTTAAAACTGTAAAGGAATTTAACCAATTTCTACGGTTCTCGCAACAATATGATTCAATTGAAACGGATTACATAATCATTATATTAAAAGTAAGTTTTATAATAAAATAAAATAATACATTTAGTTTTTCCAACGGCCGTCCGAAATACTGGGTCACGTAAAGTCTCAACGCCTCGGCGTATTTGTGTTTGGCTTCCTTCCGCTCCGCTTCCAGGACGGATATCTTCAGCTGGGAGAGTAGCTCGTGCAGGTAATGGTAATTCTCTATTAAAAATTCATCAATTCACTCCATAATCAGCTAAAGGTAACTTAGGAATTGCGATTTTCTATCTGTAATTGCATGTCTAATTACCCATTTTAATGACTTCGGGCGGTGTTTTCGAGTGCTCCATGGCCAGTCTGGGAATCGCATCAAACATGGCGCGGATGAGTCGGACGTACCATTTGTCAACGTCCACCCGTCGCTCGGAATTGCGGAATATCCCTTCGGTAATGTTGGCAAATTCCTACAACATTGAACTTGAAATTCAATCGACATTTCGTTCTTCGTATTTAAACAGATCAGAGTATTTCTTTAGAACCACAAGGTTTCATTAAATATTCGTCATGTCATTGCTACTTCATTAAGATCACTGCAACAATAGCAAAAATCTAGTTGCAATAAAAATTAATGGCAATGGAATCAAGTCGAGATAACATAATGGTAAGTAATAATAATCACACTATTAAACCAATTGATGATTCTATGATTTTAAAAAAAATAAAACCTACATCATTACGAGATATCCAGTACCGAAATATCAATACAATAAGATTTAATCATAAATCGATTAGGGGAGTTTGCGTAGGGAAAATAGAATTGCCTCGAAATTGGAGACGAACGGCAGGATTCCGCATTTGGATTTCTTTGGCGGTTTGGCCTCCTCGATGGAGCGAAGCTGCGCCTGGAAGAAGCGATCAAAGGCCCGTTTCACTTGCACCAAGACGGAGCCGAAAGTGACGCTCAGGAACGATCCAGCATCCGTCGCTGTCAACACGTGCTGGCTCATGCGGACAAGAATGTACAGCGACGAACTGAAATTTCAGGTATTGAGAGGAGTTTAAGTTGACGACGTAAAGAAAGCTGGATTCTTAATTAATATTTCATGGTGAACCAATTAATGTGCATTTAATTTGCTAATTACTCATACCAATCAATAACATAAAACTATAACAGTTAATACGACAATAGATACTTAACCAGGTGGAGGAGACGATTAATTTGAAGGAAACTTACAAAACATCGATTTTCTCGTAGGATCCCAAGAAACTGATCAACTCCGGTTCCAGGACGGCAAAGAGTCGGCCCATCATCTTGCGCATCTCTTCATTGAGCGCCTTCTCGGGCGATTTGACCAGATCCTCGGCTGTGGCCTCCTTCTCCAGGGCGAAAAAGCCGACGCAGAATTCTTGCTCCGCCAGGCAGACCGGTTCCAGTTCGCTGAGGGCGCACTCCAGCAACTCGTCCAGCTTCTTGCGCTCGCCGCTTTCTACATCCACCTGCATCAATCGAATTTCTGTTCAAGTTCGTTTATATAAATGACATAACCCAAGTTTTAGATTTCGATGTTTGAATGCAAATCACTTCAGAGGTAATCTTTATAGATATAGAAAGTTAGCCTTGATATGGTACAAATACGATAGCTGCAATGCTGAATCGATTCAACATCGAACAGGCACGCAATGGATCATAGTTAATTTACGTTACAAAAGATAACATTACTTAAACATAAAATATGATTTTTGTACACAAATTTTCAGGGTAGTAATCAATGCAGAAAAGTAGCTTTTGTTGCGGTCTAGAAATGCGAAAGCTGCACGTTGAATCGATTAAATACCGACTTCAAAGTTGAGAATTCACGACCTGCTTTAAATGGGATTCAAAGATGACATAACTCAACTTGTAAAATATGTCATATAAACACACAAATATCTATAATTACGATATCATTATATTGGTAAGCTTAACAGCTAGATAAAGACAGCATTAATGGATAGTCGCAAGTTGAATCTGTAACATATCGAGTCGCAAGTTGAAAATTTCAGGCCTCCATTCAAGGTGATTTCAGTTAACTTCATATAAATGACAGAACCTGACTTTTTAATCAGTATTTTAGATGATTTCAGTTTGATAATTTGTAAGGTAGCTTTAGTCTGGTAGACTATAAGTTGAATCGATTAAGCTGAAAGTTGAAAACGGATGCTGATACTGGGGTCAGCCAACTTTTCAAACTAAATCCTTTTAATGGACCTTGGCTTTCAATTTGCCCTCAGGGGAAATTTTTCCTTGTTTTACAGCCAGACAGGATATTAAAAGCCAAGTTACTTGGTTTTATACTTTAATTTTTAATGCAGTTATTTGATAATATATATTATAACAGTATAATAATATAAAATCATAATCATAAAGTATAATATAACAATAGCATTGCGAATTATATCAGTTTACCATCCATTGGTCCCTTTCCAATCCTAGCAACCCCTGAGTCTGCGGCTGCGGCAGCGTGCTGGTCGATCCCGTCAGCGCTGTACTCGATGATTGTCCTTTGAGTGTATAGCGAGAGGATCCTTCGACATTGGGATCGTTTCCCTTTACTATAAAGAAACACAGCCATTTGTTATTCATAATATCGTAGTATTATGCACTGCTTTAGTTAATTAATTGACATCACTTCATCGGGGGCGTACTATTGAGATAAATGACATTGTAACTGGACACTGAAAGCAAGTAACATCGTACATAACTGAACTGCATCGTTCATTTTAATAAACTACAGATCTGAACTTCACTAAACACAATTTACATTGCATTACTTGTTATCCCTATGCTACATCATCTAATTAACAGACAACTTAAACTTATGAAAGTAATTAATTAATCGACTCGAATCACCATTTACTATTACTTCCAATAATCCTATAGTTGATTAAACATCAATAAATACTAAGTTGAATTTCACGTAAACAATGTAAGTAATTGACTGGCGTTAATATAATTAAACTAAAATGTAAATTTCATCGGCAAATAATCCGATGTACGACTACAATATGAATCCATGTAATTATTGATTTCAGTTTGTCATTCTAGCATTAAGTTCCTTCATCAGTGTTACTATTCTTGCTATTCATACACCATTATTTACTAACTATCACCATTATCATAACTGTCGACTTAACTCATTTAGTAATAAATTAAATTAACACAGTTTACGAGCTATTTAAACCTTTCTTCTCCCGCATGGTAGCCACCTTGGCTTTGGCCTCGTCGAAAAACTGCTTCAGGTCCCGCTCGTACAATTTGCCGATAGACATCATGTAGACCTTCAGCAGCTCGTCGTAACTGCGGCGGTCCATGGCTTTGAGCCAGTGCATCAGCGGCGCAAACGACTGCAGCTGGGCGTGCAGCGAACCGTGCTTGGCCAGCGACACAGTCACCTGCGACGAGCCCGAGCTTCGAGAACTCTGACTTCCTGTCTCTCCCAAGTCGTTTCCCTAAAAAACGTCAAGAAGAACTTTATATTAGAAACGCAATAACCTTTTATCGTTTACTTTATTTAATTCAAATCACTGTACTTAAGAATTTAATGTACTTGTTAATGAAGATATCGATATTTTAATGGATAAGGATTTCATATTTGAATGAATTAATTATTAGTGAAATTGCTATTTTTTTGGTTACTAAAATGTAATACTCCAATTAATTATTTAACATTTTAATTAATTAACAACTTACTAATCTGACCAATAAAGGATTTTCAGTTTTAGTTGCTGAAGGATCTATGTCCTCATTCATTAAGATTTAATATCTTAATTTATCCAAGTTTCAAAAATTTTTTAATAAAAGATTTAATCACGAAAATAATGAAGTACTCTTATATTTTGAATTAATTAAGGATTTTACCTAATTAAACTTAATATATTTTAATTAATCCCTATTCGGGTGATACCAAATGGATGAACAAGTTGTTCAAATGGCGAGAGACTGTCTGAGAAAACTTGGCGCGCCATTTGTCGAAGCGCCTCCGCTGCTCCTGAACGGCAGTCATCCTCTCCAGGCCTATTGAACCCCCGGCAGAAAGTCGATTAACATAAAATAAAATAGGGTATATTTATATACAGTCTGCAAAACAAAGTAAATGTTGTTGCTAAAATATCAAGAGAATAACTGTGCATTACCAGGGCTGATATCGGCGTTCATTGCACGCTGCAGCGCCCTAGCAGCTTTGATAGCAGCCCCTAATCCTGCTGAAGTTGTTAGATCGGCGTCTGTCAAGGCCGCCTGTTGGGCTTGCGGGACGTCGAGCTGAGACTGGAAATATTGGAATAATCAAGTAATTTACATATTTCAGTAAAATGATCTCATATTTCATGCAGTTTTCAGTTTTAATATATATATTATTTTTTTTATTCTTTTATACCACTATTGACACGATAAGAGTTTAAGATTATCCACAAATGCATTAAAACAGTGTAAATTTAAAGTAAAAATTAAGAATGTGCAATTACAATCGTATTGTTGAGTTCTTCCAGCAAGACTCTGTTGTTCCTGTTGGCCGTTTCCAGTGAAATGTTCTTCTCTCCAACCGTTGCCATGGCAACCCTGGCCTGCTGCAAGACGTTCTCGTAGGAATCGAGCTGACCCTCGATGCGGGCTGCTTCCTGTTCGGCAGCCTCCAGTAAGTTGAGCAACTGGACTACCTGGGCCTCAGAACCCATGAGGCTGTAAATATTGGCCTATAGTGGTTGAATTGGGTATTACTTACATCGTTATTGCAGTTAATATTACAAATTTCGATAAATAACAATGTTGTTTAAAGAAGCAAGTTACCCCGTCGAGCAGCGACAGATCTTTGCCGAGCTGGTCCATGAAGACTTCAGCATTGCTCAAAGCGTTTTCAGTCTGTGACAGAAGCCGTTCGAGGTCCTTTTCCTCCCGTTCCGTCAGAGCCTGGTACTCGTCCTCGGTTATCGCGCTTTCGACATTCTCCGCGCCTGGGAAATGAATACTTTCGCAATGAAGTCAACTACTCTGTAATAGGTGAGGATACGTTCCGTAAGAGAACGATATGCTACTATAAATGTTAACCAAAAAAGGAAGGAAACAAAGATGTTTGGAAGTAGAGTTGATACCTGGGGACGTTTTTGCCTCGGAACTCGTCGGTCGTGCGGGGTAGTCCAGAATCCCAGGTGGCATGTTGACAAACGGGGGACTCTGCTTGGGTAAGTATTTCTGGCACAGTTTCCATAGGACAGTGAAGAATATCAGGCGTTCCTGGGGGTTACTTGCGACCCAGTGGTACGTTTTGTCGAAGTGCAGGTCAAACTCGGCGAATTCCTTGCTCTCGTCCTTCCCGTCGACTAGTTTCAGCTCCTGAAGAGACCAGCTCTGTTTCTTCTTGTACATGTTCTTCTCTGTTTTCTTCACCTGTCGTTCAGTCAGTTGTAAGTTCAGTTAATGTTAATCAAAGTTTAATAACCGGCTAAAGTCGATTTACCTTGTAGATATTGGCCCCAATGTTGGTGTCCGTCGTGACAGCCACACATAAAAAGCAGGGCACTTGCTTCTTCTTGCCGAGACTGGTAACGTGGACCAGCCCGACGAGACGTTCTTCACCGGGCAGAAAGAGTTCCCGCTGCAGACTGTGCCTCAATGCTGCCATAGTTTAACGTTTAAACCTAGGATCTCGCGTCAAAGTTTTTGTAAACGATGGGCGGATTTGACAGTCGTGACAGTTCCCGAACTTGGAAGAAAACACAATGTTATATTTACAAGTCAAGAGCGCCACCTAGCGGCAGGTCTTGAAAGTTTTCTCGGACAAGTTTTCAAACTGGGAAAATATACCCCCGGTCTTGTGTTAAGGCTAGTTCACACTAGCACTATTTTGACCGTGACCTTAAAAGTTGAAACTTGTAGCCAGCCGAAGTCAGTACGAGAATAATCTCTGCCAGGTATAGAGCGATAGATCGCGACTTCCTGCGTCGCTTACTAATCAGCAATCGTTTGTTGCTAGCTGCGGCAATTGCCGAAGCGGCAGACGAAGCGACTCGAGCAAAAAAGCCAAGGCTTCTGTGGGTTCGGCATATATTCACCCAAAGGTACATGAAATATACAGCGGCAGGTATCAATCCTAATCCATGATAATTTTTAACAGAGAACGAGAAAAGAACGGAGCATATTTCAGTTTATTCGCAGACCTGAGATTACACGATGAGTTGTACTTTCTGAAGTATGTGAAAATGAGACCGGATACCTTCGAGCAACTTGCGGATCTCGTCTTGGCTCATCCGTTGCTACGGAAACGTGACACCAGAAGGCGGAAAGCCATTTCTGGTAGAAAGAGACTCGTCTTGACATTGCGGTACCTCGCTAGTGGAGATTCGCAATGGACTACATCTTTGAATTTCCGCGTAGCGCCGTCTACTGTATCGCTGATAGTGCGAGAAACTTGCCAAGCGATCTGGGAAGTTTTGCAGCCAATGGTCATGCCAATCCCGGATGAGCAGAAATGGAAAGAAATTCGGGACAAGTTCTGGGAAATGTGGCAGTTTCCGAATTGCGTCGGTTCATTAGACGGGAAACACATTCACATCCAGTGTCCTCCCAGATCAGGCTCAAAATTTTTTCAACTACAAAAAGCGGTTCAGCATTGTGCTTTTAGCTCTTTGCGATGCCCAATACAACTTTGTCCTAGTAGACATAGGATCACTCGGGCGGGAACACGACTCGAATGTATTTCTCAGCTCCACTTTTGGCGACCGATTTGAGAAAGGAACCATGAACCTGCCATCAGATGAACTGTTGCCTGGGACCTACTGGAAGTTACCTCACATCGTAGTCGCGGACGAAGCTTTTCCTTTGAGGAAATACATCATGCGCCCCTTTGGTGGATCGGGTCTTTCGTCGCTTGAAAAAATTTTCAATTACAGGGTGTCGCGGGCCAGAAGAACCAGTGAGAACACATTCGGGATCGCTACGGCTCGTTGGAGAGTGTTAAGGAAAGATATGCAGGCAATGCCAGAAACTGTAGATGCGGTTGTAAAAGCTGTCTGTGTAGTCCATAATTTTCTAAAACTGAAGGAGCAGGCTCTGCCATGCAACCAGAAAGTTGACTGCCCCACGACATTCATAGACCGCGAAGATGAGCAAGGGAACATCCATCCAGGGGAGTGGCGAGAACTACTAATAGAGAATTCTGCCTTGCCAAATGTTGGTCGTGTAGGGTCAAATAACTACACACGAGCGGTTAAAAGAATACGAGATACTTTTGCGTCATTTTTCATTTCGCCCTTTGGGAATCTTTCTTGGCAAGAGAATCTGGTACAGAGAGGATCAAAGAGAACTCCATCGTAAAGTAGTATCTCTTAATTTATGTAAATGGCTGCTGCACTGGACATATATTACAGAGTTGCAAATGATTCTTGTGTTTGAAGTGCATTACAGACTTGTAAATAATTTAATTTATTAAAGGTGTATTGTAGAGAACAGAAACTTTTTTTTTTGTTTCTCAAGAAATAAATGTGGGTCTCAATCTCTAGTGGTAATCAGTACTCGGAACTCTCTGCTTCAATTAGCAGCCGCATTATTTTGTGGCGTACTTCTTTTTCTTTCTCGTTGGGAAGCGAACGGAGCACGTCGCCGACAAAAATCCCAAAATTTTCGAAACGGTCTCTTGCAAGGGCCGCATCCAGATGCTTATTGGAGTGTAGAGCTGCAACCAACAGGGCGTCCAGTCGGTTGGAGTCATGGTCCGCCGCTCCAGTTCTGCGGCGTCTTCTGGTGTTTGATTGTTCTTGGTCCGAAGCCATAATGAAATGTGTAGGTTATCGTAGCAGGAGAAATAGCAAATAAATTTACCTGGGGACGGAGCACGTGACGTACTAGACCCTGGCTGGGCAGGACGTTCTTCCGCTGCTCCAGCTCTGCGGCGCCTCCTGGCGTTCGATTGTTCTTGGCCTGAAATTGTAATGAAGTAGTTAAGCTAACCGAAGTCAAGACTTAACTTATGAACTGAATTTGCTGACAAATGTAGGCGACAAATGCTTTCATGCAGGGGGATTTCACATAACTAAATGGCGGAGCCAAAGTCAAATTAAGACTCAAACTCAGACTAAACTCAGGGGGCTTAATTCATAGCGATGGCAATTATCTTTACCCGGGGAGGGAATATCTGCGACTTCAGGCTCTGGCTGGGCAGGACGCTCGAGTACAGGACGATTTTGATTTCCTTCAGCATGGTTCCATGGTTCTTCTGATGCATGTATGGTTACACTGCTTAAGCCGTTTTTATTAAGCTTAAAACAACAATATTTTGTTATATTGTTCCTTACGGTTCAAGGCGCCCAGTTTTAGGGTCGTACTCCATTACATTTTGCCAAAATTCCTGGGGGTCTACGTCCATGATGTCAGTAGCAGAAGCATTGTTATCTGTGGCTCTCTCGCTAGAGCTGGCGAGGTTTTGTGCGCTTTGTTGTGGTCCCACTTCTTCAGTATTCCGTGGAACGTTTCCATGAGACCTGCGAATTGTAATAATTAATTATTGATCTTTTCATTGTATGTGAACAATTTACTATTCACATTACAAACATACCTGTAATAGTAACTACCTATACTTTCTATATAATGTATTCAATTGTATTGTTGCTGTACATGTTAAGATTTACTTATAATTACGCTATTTCATCTACTTAATAAAAAATTAAACTGCCATAGTATAGCAATATATCATATATATATTACAGTAGCCGCAGTTTTATTTTTATTTCTATTGTACCCTGTTATACGAGTGTCATTACCATATTTATGCATGTGTAGTTGACAAATATGTATCACAAGGTATACCTTCGAGAAGTTTGGACCCTTTGCAGAAACAGCATTGAATTAAAATGCTCCCATTCTGGGACATCGTCCAGTCCAGATCCCGAGGGAATATCCCGAATTTCTTTAGCCTTTGCCCGAAACGTGTCTCGCAGGGAATTCCATCGGGTAAAACAATCCTTGGCTATTACATATTTTTTATATTTCATTATATTAAGCGATATTGACAATTACCAGTAGTTTATCGTACCTGTAATGTTCGGAAAACCATCAGATTTCATTATCTCCGTAATGGCATCCCAAGAATTCGCTTTTCGCACTTTATCTGAATAAGCTTTTTGTTTTACATCGTAAAGGTGCGGAAATCCTCTTACAAGTTCAATGAGTTTCGCATTGAAACGACTTCTTTCCGCAGGGGTTGAATCACCTGTCGTCTTTTGCCGGGGGGCCATTTTGTACTGCGTGCGGCGACGCCATGCACCTTTATAAACCTTCTTCTGATTGGCTCCTGCATCCGCGCCGCTTGATTTTGGCGCCAAAAACGCGAAACTCGATTTCCTCTGCAAGTACTGTTCTTTTTTCTTTACACGAGGCATTTTTGTCGTTCCCTTTTCATTCTTTTTTCATGCAGCATGGGATCACAAAATAAAAGCGCATAAATTACAGGGAAATCTAAATATATTTAAACTATTGCCCTCTGCGACCACTGATGCTGGTGGAATTGTTTAAATAATTGTACAGCAAACTGGACGGTGGCTGTCATGTCCGTTTGACAATTCGGAATACCCTGCACGGAAAGCCTGTTTTTTTTGGCCTTCTGTTAGCGAAGACGATAATTGCTGCAATTATCGTCTTCTCATTCAAAATTCTATTTCAAATTATGATAAGAAACCAGAAGATATTCATGTCATTTACAACCTTAATTACATAAAAAGAACCGAATTGGTACACGTTCACCTTTGCTTTGGCCCTGACCGGTAAAGTTAACATTTTGTTAACTTTGACGGCCACGGCAAGTTTCGCAAAGCAATCACGAAAGACCATTGTTCTAGAATTGCCAATACCTAACCTGTTGAAATTCTATGTACATGCTTTTATAATTGTAGGTTTCTTCATTTGACACGGTAGAAAATCGGTATATCTTTGGAAAGGCCCAAAATGGATTGAAATGAATGGTTTGCAGGAGACGGTTCGGTCCGACAGCGATTGGATGCAGACGTGTTCTGAAGGCGCTCTCTCTAAAAGTTCAAATCTTCACTCTCATTCTTCAGATTTTTGTTATTCTTCTT
>JAIQCU010000846.1:0-21554 GCA_022114935.1 Leptestheria dahalacensis
ACTGCTGCAAGGATGTCAAGGTTCTGAAGGATCAAGGTAGGGGGTGGGTGGGTGGTATGGAATCTTGAACACACCTATTTTTTTAAAGGAAATTAAATTGCAATTGTTTGATTTTTGGGGAAAAAATAGTTTAAAAAAAGATACAGTCTTTCCAGGGCTCGATCCTCGTGGAGTTGCGCGGCACTCTTCGTTTGCTTCGACGACGGCGGCAGGCGCGTGTTTGGAACACGGCGGTTAATCCTTGGCGACGAGGGTGAGGGAGCCGTGCTGCTCGGCAGCTTTCTTTTCACTTGGCCCACAATAAAGCACAACACAACGGTTACAAGAGACTTTTTTGAACACATCAGTTTTGTAGGTACACGTCGTTTCTTCAGCCTTTGAGGCGCTTGTTGCCTTTCCCCCCATTTTCCGTTTGTTCACACAACGTGGCGAGGGAGAGAAAGTCATGCACGGATCAGCCACTTCTTTCTTTTTTCCACATACTGTCTTCGCGATATATAATTTCTCCTTTTTTGCAGCTTCTTCAAGATTAAAAAGTATATATCACAGCCAAATTAGCCTTTTTAGCTCAATTTTGTGCCACCAGGTTTCTGAAATCCAGCCAGGGATGGTAGTTCCTATCTATGTTGATTTGCTGTCCGGTCTGCTAGGTTGATGAAGATTATCTATTTCGGATGTGGTGGGAGGTGAAGTTCATGCTTGAAAGCTCAGGTCGGAGACGTCTAATTGACCCAGAGAATCTTGTCGTTTGGTGTTCTTTCTTCAGTCCGCAGATGGTTGCTAAAGAAAGCAACGACAGGGATCGTCGTAATGCTTCAGAAGCTAAACGGAGACGCTTTTTTTTGTAAGGAAAACGAGTTTCAGGTGCTTGCAGCTACCAAAGATATGACGATAACGCAGGTATCGTTACTTCATTCTGGATTTTCCGATTTTCACGGCTTTTGAAGCCAAATATCCGACATCACCATTTATGGTTGCCGTCCAATTTTTAGAAAAAATGCAACAAAAAGGGGAGAAACGATCGCCATTACATCACAGTTGGTTCCAAAAAGACCGACTACTGGTTCCAATAGTTTTCATTCAAAATTTTGAGGAGCAAGCGACGCCTCTTGGAGACGGGGTACTTTGAACTGGACAAATGAATGCATAATGCGTTTTGAACGCAAAATTCCAATTTGGGTCATAAAAGCATCACCGGTTTAAGTTTTCAAAGTTGAACTTCTGGTCGTGTCTGTAGTTATCCTGTTCGGTATACGAGTTGGAGTGGCAGCTTGGTGCCGCATCATGGAGGGTGTAAACTACACCAGGTGAGTAGACAAATGCTTTGAAAGGTAGTCAGCTCGAGCAAAGGTTTTACCGCAAGCGTCGCACCGATAAGGCCGCTCACCCGTGTGGATCCTCAAATGTCGATTCATGTCGCTCTTGCCACCAAAAGCCCGGCCACAAAATTCGCACTCGAACGGCCGCTCTCCTGTATGCTTGCGAATATGAAGTTTAAGGTTCTCTTTGGCTCGAAAACCTTTACCGCAGAAGGGACACAAGTGCGGACGACCCGGATCGTAATCCTGCGGAGGCACAGGAGTGATCGGAGCAGCGGTCAACGCAGCAGAAGCTACAGCGGCAGCCGCAGCCATAGGGTTCACCGCGCTCAACTCCCGAAAAACGCCGTGCATGAAAGATGGCGGCGTCGAATGGAGGGGAGGAGGTCGAAAGGTTCCGGCACCCGTGATGGGGAACGGAACCTTAGGCTGCGCTGGCGCTGGGCTCTTCAAAGCGCCTTGAGAGTCGTTATCAACCTCAGAGCCATCCTTGTCAGAAACATCCACAGGATCCTCATTTACCGAGGCCGGGGCGTTCTCCTGCTCATTCCGCTTTTGTGCCGAGGCTACAAGGGAATTGTGACTCAAGGCTGCCAGGAATGCCGCACGCTGTTGTTGGTGTCTCAGGGCTTCGTGCAACAGAGATGGGCTGATGGTACCGCCGAACCTATCTGGAGGACCCGGAAGAGTGGCAGACCCGATAGAGGGCCCTGCTGTAAGTGATTCGGTACACTTCATACTGTGCAGCTTGAGACTTTCTTCGTTGAAGAATTTCATGTGGCAGTTAGGGCAGGTGACAACTTGACGCTGTAGTGCTGCTGAGCAGAGCTGGGACTGTTGTTGTGACGTCTCATTGCCAGAAGACTGTTGTTGGGGTCCTTCCTCCGTTGGTGTATCCCTGGCGCCCTTGACAGCCTCGTTGGAGTCTCCACTAGACGACGCTATGTCGACTTCGGTTTTAATATGGACCACAGGGAGACCGTCGCCTTCTTCGTTACCAGCGCTTGCAGCACGCACCTCTGGTGAAGCCTCTTCGCTCGACTCTCCGGCGCGCTTCTCGTTTAAGGGACGAGCGATCATCTCGAGTACACTGCGCTCTTCGACTAGACTTCCGAGGGGTCGAGGATACACTGGGTGTAGTCTCTCGACAGCGTGGTTCAGCCGGTGCTTCTTGAACGACTTCAAGTATTTGAACTGCATGCCGCACACCTCGCAGCGGAAGGGTTTTTCCCCGGGAAGCCGGGCTGTGTGGTTCTGTTCCTTGTGCTTGGTGAATGCAGACAGGTACTTGTAACATTGGCCACACTGCTCGCACTTGTACGGTTTCTCACGAGAGCCCAAAGTGAAACCCACACCAACGTGAGATTCAATAAGGCTGATACTTGACAACGAAAGTCCCGCCATGGAATTTCGGCCCGTGAGATCCGCACGATGGTCACACCCCACGTCGTCGGGGTCCTCGGCACTCATAGCGGATGACGGACCGGGACGTGGCGTGCAACTACCTGACCTGTTAGTCGAGAAATTGAGCGGTAGACTAGCGAACTTGGTGCTGAAATCAAACTGCGGTGCCATCATGGGTAGGTAGCACGACGAAGGGAACGTCCCGTCTGAACCAAGAGCCGGATTGCAAGGCTGACCAGCAGTCCTTCCGATTGCAGAAATGGTCACTTCATCGGTCATGTCTTTCCTAACCGATCCTGGTGATGTAGAGAGATCTTCTGCGCGACACTCGATGTCAATGCCATGACCGTCGGTGGTACGAAACGCAACAAGGCGTTTTCGAGGGCGGAATGGATTTGCCGCACCATCGCCAGCGACATCAGATGACGGGAATATCTCCAGGGAGTTGTCGGGGCTGTCCCTAAATCGCTTACGACGAAGCTGATCTCGTCCGTCCTTGATCAATACGCATTCGCTGGACAGCTCAGCAGCCGGGCTCGGTGTTGGACTTAGGAAATCTCCTTCCTCGATTACTACTTCAGCTGTTGGCATTTGGCCATCGGAGAACTGCAAAAACACAAATTTACAAAAGGTGAAATCAAACTTTCCAACAGAGAAATACATAACATAAAACATTCTATTCGAGGAAAACCTGCTGCAAAATCATAGTTTCGCCGTCTATTCGGTTTAAGCCACACGGAGTACTCGTCAAACACCAATATTAGGGTCACACGTTGACAATTATTCATAGAGAAACTACCAGCGTCAACCGAAATAGCGTTACTTTTAACATACGTACTGACATTAAGCTACAAACAAACATCTTCACTGGGCTGCATTTTTTGCACACCACGAGTGATGTATTGAACTACTCCGGATTAAAAAGGAAAAAATATATGTTAAAAAATCAACTTTGTCTATATCTAGACGAGGTAAGGTAACAAGGTAATTGATATACCTTTCTACCTTTCCCACTAGGTGTTCATACGCCTTTTTTTAAAACATTGCGGAAATGTATGCTTTAATGTTCGTCAAGCCAGGGGAGTGATGGCCGTTTAGCTTCTATTCGTAGTTGCAAGCGGGAGAAAAAATGGCCGACACTGAGGCATTTGTTTGTCCAGTGCCAGAAAGAACTGAACGCCGAAAGAGAAAATAAAACCACGAATGACGAAAAAATAGAGGGGAAAAACACGAATAATGTAGCAGTCAAAGTGCTGAACGCAGAAATAGCTACAAAAAATATCGTACAGTCTAGGTCTAAAAAAGGCTTTTCTGTTTTAACCAGCTGTTCTAATAATAGGACTAAGTCAATGGCTAAGTTTCTGTCGTAAATTTTAACGATGAGCTTACTGCAAATTTCAAATTTAAAGCAACTGAGTCACAACCCATTTTGTCCCTCCGTCTTCCGGTCTGTTGTACACGAAGTTCAAACGCAGTGAAATCCAACAACTCGGTACATACATATACTCTTATTATATTTATAATTAAACTTTGTACTATTTACAGTATATTAATGTATGACAGATGTAATGCATATATTTATACCAAGGAATATTTAATATGCATACACAGTATGCATGTTACACATGTGTGGGTCTCTATAGAGTTAATATACACAGCTTTCGACAGATGTGCAGCTTTGAGACGAAACAAAAAAAAACAACAGAAAACGGAACACTGAAAACAAAAGGAATGACATATAAGTGAAATAGAATGACTTTGGAGCTTCGCTTGACGTTTAACCATAACCAAACTTTCCTTTCTTAACCACTTAAAAAAAATATTCTTTACCGGCTGGGTTCTTGCCGAATTTCGGAGTTGCCCGTTAGCATTCACGCAAAAAAAAAGTTGGAGTATAAAAAGAAACACTTCAAGGAAGGGAGAAGAAAAAACGACGCAGTTCAGACATTGTACGCACTGACCTTGGCGAATAAAGGGGTATCTAATTACGAATGCTCAAGCCGTTGCCACGTTTTTTTATTTATCCTCCCCGGTGGATATGCCGGCAAGCAAGCTTAGAAAATATTTTGTTTAGAAATCTATTTATAGTCTTTCAATGGAACGTGATAGAGCAACTGTCTAAGGTAGAAGATACACTTTATATTAGACGTAACGTTCGAAACAACTTGCTGCTGTTAAATAAGAGTTACAAGTTTTAAAAAGTGTCTGCGCAATATAACGATAAAATGCAAAGTACCCCGCCGTTCTGAAAGGGGGAAAAATGATAGCCAACGAGCTCACACAGGACCCCATGGTAGACTTTGCTAAAGCATGTGACCGTCCGACTCCCTTCATCGTCGTCCAATTCCCGACCCTTTTTCCCTGCAATGAAACGACGCGAACATGCTGCCTTCTAACTGAAACAAGATTCGTCTAGCCATGTTATATTGGTCTAAAGAAGACGCCAGAAAGGGTGAAGGTCACAGCGGACATAGTAAGCACTCAGCTCAAAACACAGCTGCGTTGTCCTTTTTTCTCCGTTTGTAATGAGGACATTAACGGTACAGTTGTGTAGATAGCCCGGCAGTTTATAACTATACAAGCATAGATCATATAGAAAAGCAAAAAAATACACAGCAAACGTTTCTTGTGGTGTTGTTCAACGAAGTACTGTATTTCAATCTCTGCACAGTTCCACTTTTCCACACACAAAGTGTCTTCGATGGTGGTTTTTTTATTTCTATGATTAACAATGAAAAGGACAACATACATAGTAATTTTTGTTTGTTTGTTTGTTTGTTTGTTTGTTTTTTAAGCCTAAAAGTGACAACTTTCTTCTGTGGGGCGCGCAGCAACTAACCGTTTGTTTTTGGGAGATGGGATAGGGTGTTCTTTCTTTTGTATTGAACCGAGCCACTAGGCAGCTCCACAACCGTCATTGCAGTCTTTAATTATTCACCTTTGTTGAAAACAATCATTATATGAAAGCTGCTACCTCTATCACAGTTAGGTTGAAGGAACTTAAGGACGTCAGAGTAAAAACTAGGCTTGTCACCACT
The DNA here is from genome assembly GCA_022114935.1 of Leptestheria dahalacensis. Taxonomy (NCBI): domain Eukaryota; kingdom Metazoa; phylum Arthropoda; class Branchiopoda; order Diplostraca; family Leptestheriidae; genus Leptestheria; species Leptestheria dahalacensis. The sequence continues at coordinate 5,762 of JAIQCU010000846.1, forward strand.
TCATTGCGTTTATGACCAATTCCAAAGACAAAAAAATAGATAAACAATTTAAACAACTTCGTCCTGGATATAGCTTGTAAACCAAAGAACGAGGCACGCGGGATACGTCGTCGCGCAGCTCGGTTAACGTCTGCGAATTTTGTCTGTTCGGTCCAACACTTACTTCTTTTCCTCCTTTCAATGTTTTGTTTACTATTGCTGTCTAGGTGAGTTTGAAACAGTTGCAGAAATGGCAGAAAAATAACTACGGCTGTATTTCAAACGGAAAACGGAAAACGACCGAGGTTTCGCTACTTGTTAGCGCTATTTCGGAGCTGCGGTCAGCAAAAGGCAGTGTTTATTCGACGCTTAATTTGACCATCTAAAGCTCGGTAACAAATGGAAGGCTTCGTCCTATGATACGGTAAGAAAATGCAATATCAAGAGCAAATGGCTTGTGTGTTGGTAGTTCTCTTTTTACGTAGTACAGTTTTTGTATGAGAAGGTAACATTGCGTTACGCAGAAAGCAAGGTCAATTTCTTTTCTCTGTTTCAACGGACGAGTGTTAGGGTTCTAGTGAGAAATGTCAATTGTCCAGAATTTAGATTGAACGGATTTAGAAAGAAAACAAACACAAAAATACTGCCTGTGCTTAGGTACATTGCCAAAGACAAACAAAACGCGACTAACAGAACATTTTAGAGATCGTCAATTTCCTTCAATACTTATATCACACCAATTCATATCGATCTCCCGTCTTTCTCTTTTTTTTTACAATGAAAATACTGCAAAAGGTTCAGGATTCTCTTCAGCTGCCAGAGGACAGCAAAGTCTACAAGAGCGACCACAAAGAGGAAAGCTATTTTATCTCTTTTTTGGTATCCATAATAACTAGGATTAAGTCCTACGGTGTCTAAAAAGAATGCTTCATAGGAAATCTCAGCATACGAGTTAGACTCGACTTTCGTAATCATAACTTGTACCATTAGAACATAAAATCAATTTTGAAGCTACGCCATCGTGATGACCTTGGGCCAAAGCACTACACAGTCTTCAATGTCTAGCATATTCTTTTATCACAACCACGGTTCTTGCCACAATATACCATTTTAGTATCACAACGTAACAAGCCACTACTTCCTCTGCAAATTGCGTGCCACAAACAAGACTATCTTTGTGGCTTTCTTCGTCAACTGTTGTTCTGGAGACTGATTCTTAAGGGACAAATGCTAAACAGCAAGCCAAGGGAGGGGGTCCGAAATAACAAAGTGCACGCAGTTAGTGATTTCTTGAAAGCAAATTGCTACTCCTGACAAGGTCTCACTAAGAAAATCAATGCGGAGTCTTGAAAGGAAGCTTGTCTGAAATTTCATAGGAACTCGACAACCAATAGTAATCCTATACGGAGGGACTGGTCTGAAACTAGTTCTGGTAAAACTGCTAATGGTTTCTTGGATACGCTGCCAGGAAAAAAATAAGTCTTTCCTAACTGAAACAGTCTACGTATGAAAACCTAGTTCAGTTTGTCTGGTAGCTTTTGACCTACTGAAAAAGCAACTGTTCCTATTTAGCCAAACATTGCTCAGTTGAACTACAATCACGACGGGGGCAGCGCGGTGTTGTTTAGGGCAGGAGGGCTTTGGGGTTGCAGGAAGTTACGTTCGGATTTAGGTAGATGCGTTTTCTCGTGAGCTTTTAGGATAGTCGAACGCGAGAAAGTCTTGCCACACAGGCGACAAGGAAACGGTCTTTCGCCCGTGTGAACACGCGCATGGTCCTTCATATGATGGCGCAATTTAAAAGCCTTTCCGCAAAAGTCGCATCGAAACGGCCTCTCGCCCGTGTGAAACGGCAGATGAGCCATTAAAGCACCCAGCTCGACGAACGACTTTCCGCAGAATTTACACAGAGCGGGTGGTCCCGCACCCCGGAGGCCTCCCGAGGACGTCCCAGGATTTGGAGCCGAACTTGGAGCGACGCTGGTTGCACTGCTCCCGCTTTGGGTTGTGATGCCACCGACCGAGTGACCAGCAATGCCGAGAGCAGCAGCAGCGGCAGCAGCCGAATACGAGAGGCTTAAGCTGGAGAAATGGTTGTGAGAAGGTGGCATGGATGACTGCGCTTCACTTATTCGTGGAAACATGACAGATCCTAGAGCAGCTGCTTGAGGATCGTTTCCCATTAAAGACGCTAGCACAGCAACCCCCGGTAAAGAACCTAAAGACCCATCAAGACCTGCTTGTCCTAACATGGCCAAGTGTTCTCGGACGGCAATGTTGGGGTGTCGTTCGCGTCGAAGTTCTGCTTCCGTTTCTACCAAGCTCCCCGGCGAGGAGTGATGACTTGGACCGGAGCTTCGATCCTCGCGTATAGCACCGGACGTGCGGAAAGACGTTGAATTAAGGGTTCCAAGAGTGGTACCAAAGGATAGTTTCTCGACAGTCGGCCGACTACGAAGATCTTCTGCCATGCATGCCTCACTACTGTGGTGTCTGCTCCGTAGATTGCGAAAGTGATGGTCGGTGTTGCCAGTGCCTTCGAACCGCACGGTGCTCGGACTGTGTAGTACCATACCAGCGGTGCTGGGTGGTCGATTGATAGTAAACATGGCTGCTAAAGAGGGTTCAGTATTAGCGTGCATTGCCGACATGTGTCTCCGTTTGTGGCCTCTCCTGGCGTCAAGATCGTGCGAAATGGGGCCCGAGATAGGAGCTATGGCGCTTTCCACTGTATGGCTAAGCATGTGACGTGCGAGCCGGCTAGCACTGGGAAACGAAGTTCCACAGTGCGGACAAGGAAAAGCTTGTGAAGTTGACGGGACGGCGACAGAATCAGTGCTGGAACAACGAGAACTTTGCTCCATCTTGCGTTGCCCGATGGTGGCATGTTGCTCAAGAAAGGCATTTCCACCGAGTCTGCCTAGATCGTCCTGCCTCTGTCCCTGAAAAAGATCAAAGGAACCTCAACTTCTTGTAACGCGTGCAGAGGCACGGCGAGACCAGAGGCGGCAGACAAGAAGTTGACATTCATTTGTCTTTCTTCTTCGGGATAATGGGCAGGGAGATACTGGAGGGCGTGAAAACGTACAGGGTCAATGTATTGCTTTTAGGTTGGAAAATACTAGGCTTGAAAAAGGAATCTCCTTCCAGTTCAGTTATGAAAAAGGCAGGCCTCAGTGGAAATCACCCGTGACCCAAAACCCTTTCACGTTTTCTAATTCCATACAGTCGTTCACAGACTGCAAAAGGGAAAGGTTCCTCGATCCAAATGAAGGTCAACTTCTGTTACGCGCGCTTTGCAGTATTCGTTTTATAAATACATAAATTAATCTTGATCTGGCTTCAAAACTTATTAAGCCGCGAGTGAATCTTTAAGATTACTCAACGGACGATATAATAAAGAATTCGCAGCAAGAACATGTTCATATCAATGACCAGAGTGTGAAAGTTTTGAATAAATGAACCAAAGCTTCTGGTACACCGGTCTATATTTTGTTACAAGATAATGTTCTTATTTATAAAATAATGGCTGAAATTAAATTACCTGGTCTACATGATGACCGTATTCTGAACTGGAATCAGATACGGAAGGTGACCTGGAAGGTTGCGTGTCTATTCCGGAAGGGCCAGCGCCTGCAGACGATCCAGGGGCAGCGTCCCATTCGGGTTCCTTTTTCAGCGACTATGAGAGATAATATGAAGTGGTCAATTTTTTAACATTCGTGTTTAAAAAGGCAGCTTACCAAAGGCAAGTTCTGACACTGCTTGGAACTGGCAGAGTTCGGGCCACTCGGCTGAAAGATGGAGTTTTGCTGGGCTTGTCCCTCGAGATCCGTGGTGTTGCGGTTAACATCGGTGGCTTCTTCATCAGAATCGGACATGTCGCTCTCCTCGGCAGGCCAAGGGTACTTATTGGCATTGGTTGATGTGGCCAAGTCACGTTTCTCGGTTGTTGGAGACCTCGGACTTGGTGAGCATGAGTGCCGAGGGTCTTTTTGTTCAGCTCTCGTTACACTCAGGTTTGTGGTGTTCCTTGAGGGGGAGTTCCTTTCTTCAGAATCTTCTGTGTCTTGTCGATCCGGTTCGCTGATATTCTTGTCTGGGTGAAGATTGTCTTCCTTTCCTTTGTTATTCAGGTCAAGACAGGCAAAGCGCAAGGGTGGTTTTGACGTGTTCGAAAGTGTTCCGTTGGAGCACATGAACTCATCTCTAGCATGTCTGCTGACGTCGCGGTATTCCAGCGGATAGCCTCCATAATTTGCGTACTGCAAATTTCCGTGATGTAGCTTGGGATGGTCATAGACATGGTATGGTTGGTGGTGGGGGTGTACGTAAGGAGGTGCGTAATAGGGCAAATGATCCGGCTGAGGACACGTCGGCATTGCGCGTTTATCCGACCCAGGATTTGTTTGTGAGGGTTCGCGCTCTACAACGATGGTGCTGTTTTCCTCCTCCGAATCCTCGGCAGTAGGAGGCGGCGGAGTGCTGATGGGATGGCCGGACTGATCGGTAGCAATCTCAGCGAGACCTTTGACGCGCAGGTTTTCTGCCGTCTTGAGTAGTGTACTTAGCTGACCGTGCTCGACACTGACTTCTCCCTTGTACATAAATTCTAGAAGCGTCTTAAGCTCCTCGAACTTGGTGTCCTTCAAGATGATTATAGGATGGCGCTCTGTATGCGAAATGAAAAGGTTGCGAAAGAAAGAAGAGCACGCCGACAGCACCATCTTATGGGCACGGACTGACTGACCTTCAGCCGCCAACGTCACATCGACAAGGGCTTCATCATGCAAAAGTTGCGAGAAGACCCCTAGCATGTGGCTCCCATGGTTCATCCATCTGAGACAGTAGTGCTCCGATTGCGACAATCCAGGGTCCAGATTAGCATCGTGGGTGCTGCTGCCACTTTTGCCATTTAAAACGCTTGCGTTGGTGCTCAAGTAACTCGTTGTCGTTGACGTAGTGGTTGTTGAAATTGTGCTGCTAGGTTCTTGGGAGAAACTCCCCGTTACAGGTCCAGTCCCAGGCTCAGCGCCCACGTTGTTGGGGCTGCCCATGCTGTTTCAGCCCCCGTCCAGGCCTAAATTAAACAGTAAAACATTATTAATTTATCTTCTTCTTTCAACAGCATCATAGTCAACTCTAGGTGTAATAATAACTGCGAGTAGTAATGTAACCGTAGTTATTACAGATATGAGTCAAATTTATTCAGCATTCGTCTAACAGTATGTAAAAGTCAACAAAGCAAAACCGCTGTGCTAAATGTAAGGTTCTAAGACCTTGAACTTGAACGTTCCCTTGTTTCTAGGCGTCCCTTGGTGCTGGTGTATAGCTCGTTAGTGACTCGAAAAATAAATTGAAAGCAGTTCAAAATGCAGTACACGTGATGAATCTCAATTAACAGGCTGGCTGAACCTTAAATACTGCTATGGAACAAAACTTGGTTTTTTCTCTCTTTTGCCAAACATGACAATTATACCAGAGACAAGCTGCTCCAACTCTGAACAATTAAATTCAAGGTGAAAACTTACGTGCAGTACAGATGTTCATCAATTTTTACAAAGGCCTGGCATGCGTGAACACATGCGCCATCTATATGAACGTATGTAAGGTAACAAGGCAGGAAGCAACAAAAAGCGATATGAAGTTCTCAACGACTACGCTACTGAAAGATTTACTGCAACATTGCCTGCCAACGCACGAAGGTATGCGTAGAGAAAATCGATGCAAGCCGGTCTCGGTACACGAGTGCACGTTAAGGTTGTCTTTACAAAAAAAGGGAACTAAAGAATATGCTGACAATATTGACGAACCTCTTGCGAAGCGTTTACCCGTTCTTTCTTCCGTTTGTTGGTAATTAAACGCATGAAAACGGGGCAGGTGACGATACACTGTGGCAGGCGAAGAATGGCCTCGACACTAATGCTAACCCAGATTTATTACTGAATAAATTGGTCCTAAGTGTACACATTGCTGCCCGTTAAATTTAAAACATGCAAGCTGTTGAGCAATTCGGTAGCAACGTGGTTGTACGTTTGAGCTGAAACAAAGAGTCCACTGGCTCTGCGTTCGGCTTGACTTTCCAACGGGGACTAAGATGAGAGGAGCGCGGTAACCGCACACCGCCTTACGGGCCCGTGCGTGCCATTCTGCCCAAAATGGCGGAAATTTGCAACTGGGAGCCGAGCCGCGCGCGGAGGCGCAGAGGCGCACCGAACGAGGCAGTGTGGGTGGTAGGAGGAAAAACCACCAGCTCCCAGCTACACTCAGCTCAACCCGTTTCTGACGCAACGCTTCTCACAGCAAAACCACCAAGGCACTTGATAATTTTCGCAACCAACCAAAAGACGCATAAATAATGCCAACTTCCAAGTTATAATTAAGGCAAAGAACTACACGCAACCCAGGGGAAACAAGGCAACTTTAAGAGAATAACGTCAAACCAAGCATATCTGAATACACTGAACGCGTTCGGACTATGTGTTAACTTGATGCGGGTGCTACTATAAACACAGATATCCACTTTATAGAGAGAGAAAACTTTGGGGCGGGTTGAAAGGTGGAGCGGAGGGGAGGGGGAGTGCGAAAGGATGCTGGGGCGTCCAGTATGCAATACTGTAGGCAAGGCAGGAATCCGAGCAGCAACGAGCCCCCTTGCGTTGCATCAATATACTCTTGGTGATGAGTCGCTTGCCGGGAATCTATTGGACGACTTGCAACCCCTTTCCTCTCTCTCTCTCTCTCTCTCTCTCTCTCTCTCTCTTTCTCTCTCTCCTCACGTGTACACTGCACAACCTTTTGATTGTGACCTCTATGAATTGCCTATTGCGAGGTATGGCACTAAAGCAATGCATAAATTATCAAGCGCTAATCAAACGGCGCTCACGCACATCCGAAACTGACAAATTATGCAACCTTACCCGTTACATTCGAGAGAAGAGAACTGCAGTGCTGCTAGCGGGAGAGAAAGGTTTCGGTTTCTCGGACGGGGGCTGTATTACCGACCGGTTATGTCTTTTTGTTAGTTTCTTGTTGGGCGAAGTAGAAAAAAGGAGCGCTTGTAGTTTTTGGCGACGTGTTACCAAGCAAAGCTGTATCGTTGTTCAAGGCCTAGAGGACAGCCACTTGAGTTGTCGGCAGCACTGTTTAGCATCTTCAGCTGATCCCAGCTACGATAAGCAAACGGATGGTCGGCTGTGGTGTCAACGTGTACACTGTCTCGAATGCACTGAGCTCTGGGGACTTGGTTTCAATACGGTGGCGCGAAAGAAAAGGCACCGTGGAACAAGGCGGCAGGCTGAGTGTAGGCCGTGGCTCTTAGAGCACAAGCGAGACCAGGCTTCGTTCTATTGCCCGCAGACCAGTTGGCGCCTCCGTCGAACCGCCATGCACGATAAACCGAATTCAACTCGAACTAAACCCTTTGACTGCCGTTTTTGCTTCCAGGGGAGGAGCAATCACGCGTTTCCCCAATCGCCGTGGTGCACAGTAAACCCCAGCGCCACTACCAGGCTAATTTGGCCTGGTAACTCGATTATCCTGTTGGCTCTGTGAGCTAAAATAGATTGTATGCCGAGACAAAATGAAACTGTTCATTGCGTACAAGTTCGCAAGGTACGACCGTAAACCGAAACCGATGCAGCGTTCAAAATAGGCAGCTTCAGGGGCTTCACCTGGACCAAATTTCAGACTTCTTTTTGTAATTTCCCCAACTGTCGTTTTCTTCACGTCCGCAGTTAAACTTCTTTTTATGCATATGCCTTCATGTCCACTGAACACAATGCATAGGTGTTTGTGTCAAAAACTTGTCTTAGTGTGGCTACTTGAAAAAGAAATTACTCGCCGCTGCACGACACGTACAGCTTTTGCGTCACTACGCACTGGCCAGATCGATAGAAAACGCTACTGATAAAACGGCTTAGAATCTATTTTCACAAAGTCTCCTTCAACTGATAGATAACATTCAGTCATGAGCGTTTACTTCTTTTCAGTGTCTGATAATTTAATCAAATTCGCTCGGCAGCATGTACATTTCGTGTATTCGGTGCTTTGAACTTCAAGATCCTTCACTTGCAGATCGACTCGACAGAAGGGGAGAGAAAAGCAGAGGGTTGCAGGGAAAGCCGAGTGACAAGGTTCCTGGAGGGGAGGGATGTGACGGGTGGGCAAAGGTTCTCCGAGTAGTGGTCGCAAATTCTGCTGCCTGGCTGCCGAGGCCTGGTCCGCTTCGCTGCTGCCAGAGTCGTGTTACTAAGGGAACTTGCTCTTGCTGGCACGCACATCAACAGCCACGCTCAATACCGCTACTTGGTTTTGCACAAGCTATCATACGTGCACATTTGCGAGGGTTTTGCACAAGAGAGGAAAAAAGAAAAACTCGGGGTTGTGTTGTGCTGCGCAGTGCTAGCGAAATTCCAACTCGATGCTAACCCTGTTCCCTCATGCCCTTACCTACTCATCCCACGTCTGCCATTAAACAATCAGCGAGATATTCGGCTACTTTCAAGTGCGTTGCACTTCAGTAGAATATAATTAAGGATAATGCACTAATTGACTTTGACTTACTATTAAAAGGACTTCAAATCCAGCGCATCACTTCAAGGCACTAGCATGTATAAGAGACAATTCAAAATGCACTCCTCGACCAATAACTCTTAGAAGTTGTCAGAAAAGTACCAATCTCGCAAGTACATGTACTCAACGCACTAGACGAAGATAGACTAGTCTTTCAAAGAATCTATGTTTGAATACTTCCGACGCATACAATCCCTATCCTCTATAAACCTTCAAATAATAATGAGCACAGCGGGGAAAAAACTCGTGTACACCTTGAACTAACTAGTTCTTATAAGTGGTTTTTGAGCTCGAACACATACCTCTGACATTCAGTAGTCCTATACGTTTGTAAATTAAGAAGCCCTATAAGGGGGCAAAAACTAGCCTGTCAGCAACATTTTTTCCTCCCATTTCCTGGGAACCTTCAAATGGCTACTTAAAGGCTTGTGTAGACCAGTTTCAAAATAATTTTTTAGCTCATCGTCTGTTGGACTAACCAAACGACCTTGCGCTTTTTTCCCGCAGATCAAGTCTATGACTATAGAACATGATCTACAACTCAAGTATGCAGTTGCGAGGATAATATTTTTCTTTTATCGATAATACGAACGCAGCAGTTGCTGTTGCTGTGGGACGAACGGGCCTCATCTACTTGCTAAGCCATGTTATAAAAAGAAGACAAGGGAAAAAATGCAATGATAAAAAGAAAGGACAGAAAAAAACCGCAGGAAAGAATACAGCATGGTTTTTGGCAAAGCCGTTCCCGAGTTGCCCAAGCACAGACAACATTCATTTAAACTGTTTCTTTTCGATTTATGCCCTCGTTACAAAAAACAATGTCCCACGTAGAGCAAGCAATATATACTTTTCTTAAACAACGCCTTGAGAAGACAAAGGGAAAAACCCTCCAAGTACAAAATGCAACGGAAAAAAGGTAGTTCATCCAACTTTGAACGCGTACGAAAACCACATTAAACTAATATGCATGTAAAAGGCCGAGAGGTTTGCTTGTGGATCTGTCACCTACACTACTACAACGTGTTAGATGTCAACGAGGCGATAACAACAAGAAAAACAAACACACGAACAAATTAAGACCCTATTGTCGCGGCGGACTTTCCATTTACAAAATCCGGCAAGTTTAAGGAAGTACAGCGACTCGAATCCAGCTCGTAGTCGAGCCGAGTTAAGTCTATATTCGACTCGGGTCAATTTTGCTGTGTTAACTCTTATCTGTAACATGTCGTTGTGGCTCTTAATTAGCCTGAGGCGCCTCAAGTCGATATGTGACGGGTTGCTCGATATCGCTACATTGGTGAAAATGTATCTGACGTGTTGAAACCTTCGAAAGCCTCTATTTTGACAAGTTTGACAAAACAAATGATTGAAAAACAACATTCTCCTCTTTTTAATCTACGTCGACGGGCGAAAAGACAATGTAAGAAACCAATTCGTTTTCCAACCGAGCAAGAATTGGTGGCCGAGAATTATGATTATAAAGTTGTCTCTACAACATGTTATTACGCGGATATGAGAATGCGAAGCGGCGTTCTAACATGGCGCAACCTTTCGGTTGTTCAAGACCTGGGAAACATGCGAAGAGATGAGTTGGAAACAAGACTTTTTCCCTACTGACTGCTTACATTTCAGAATCTAAAAGGTAAGAATTAGATAGTTTATTTGTGCATCAGCACTCGCCCAAAACGTGACCCTCATGAAAACACGCGTTCTGCCAGTGCACAAGTACGCTCAAGGTATACTCAACAATCGATGTGTTGGAATAGATCAAGTAGGAAGAACGCGTTGAACATTGCAAACATTAACTCGAGGGAATAGAACAGTAGAACGAGACAAGGGAAACGGATGATAATTGAGGCTTATTTCTGCCATGGGTACAATTTGAAGGAAAACCCGTTTGGCGAATGGAAGGAGAAAAAAAACTGCACTGCCATGAGAGGCACTTGCAAAATGGCAGTTTGCCTGCGCATTTTGTTGCGAGGTGAAGTTTTTTCTTCCTGCACACGATTCACCCGTTGCTGCAAGGGGGAGGTGCACCACCCGCCTGATGTAAGGTTGAACGAATGCGAAAAAGTTATTGCAGTCCTCATAACGGCAATACTAATTACTCTTTCCTGAAAGTAACTTATGCTTGCTGGTTATGTACACTGGATACAAAGTATGCGTCGGTTAAGGTTTGTGCGCGACAGCCTCTGAATACAAATAACCGCAAATGGAAAACGATGTCAGTATACTTTGGACATTTGCTGCTCTTGTTGCACTGGCTTGGCACAAGGTCTCTCTCTCGGTCAGTGAAAGTTGCTTGGTAACAAATAATACCAAATTAAAATTAAGCCTTTCTAGCAACAGCCTTCAAGCTCTTGCTAAAGGGTCTTCACAAAAATCTTGCCTTGCTATTATTTCTTCTAGTTACGTACCAATTGCCAAACGGTTTCTTTATAGGCCCTTTTCAAAGCCCCAATACATTGACGGTGCTGTTTTAACACACATATTCTTTTGTGCCCGGTCTCCTTTACATTTTTCTTCGTTCTAAATAGGCCCCCGGCTTTCTGACAGTGTTGAATACGTAGCTTTTGGCACGAAATGTGAATTGCATGCGAATACTCTATTAAAGGATGAGGGCAGTGCTCGCAGTTACCGTGAGAAACTGAAGTATACAGCGCAAAGAAAGACACAAAGCGTTACAACGGCAAAGAAATGCCTGAATTGAAGGAGGAAAAGAAATTCGGTCTAGAACGCCGTAAAGAAAAATGTCGTGTATTGCCTTGAACGAAACAAGGGAACGTTTAAAAGCATGATCCTGTTACCGACGTATAACGTACACGTCTAATACAGAAATAGCGGCAAGAGAAAGAAAAAACCAAGGCAACAAAACTCTATCAGTATAATACAGACGATAAGGGATCTTGTTTCATAATGACCTCGCTATTGGAGCTGCTCGGCTAAATTATACATTCCAAACAATTTTATGGTAACGCTTGAAAATTTACTCCCAAGCTTTCAACACTGTCTCACATATCCATTTGCAATTATTTTTCCCTTGTGAAGGACAGAATGCGTTAGTATATGGGTGTAATCCAACATTTATTTCGCGAGTGAACGTGTTTTGCAAATTGCGCCTTAAACTTGAATGCGTCATCCGCAGGGGTGCTGGAGCTCGACTTTTTTTGTTCTCCCTACTATGGTCATGTCAACCCTTTCTAAAAGCTTAAGAATAGCCAGAATCGGTTGCGTTTTGCTCAAGCGAGTACGGTATCATTAAGCCAACGATAACGCGCGTAAACCGGACCTGAATTTTCAAATTTACGACTGCCTTTTCACTGCAACCCTGCAATTCGCCACTCTTCTGGGGCCACGGCATCTCAACTGTAAAATTTGCTATCTACTGTGTTCGTAGTCACCCCTTCTGTTTCAATGACCATCTTCAGGTGATTCGTATCTATATATCCCGGGTTTTTCAAATCCGGACCGTATTTTTTTAAAAATTTTCACATATTTTTGTACCTCAATTTTAATTCTTCTCCCCGGGATTCTCACCGTGTTTCAAATCTGTCGACGACAGACAAAAATTGTTATGAACATATTTCCTAGAAAACCTTGGAGAAAACGTGTATCCAAATGTAGCGTTTAGGAAGGCTGAAGAAACACGTCATTGTATATGCAGGCTTACTTCTTGGAATCATTACTGCGTTAGATTTTTTCAACTCAGATGAAGCAACAAAAAATATAGAATACTTGTTAGTCGTGTAAATACGCGAGACGAACGCAAAAAAGGAAAAGGACACCCAGTTTGGTATGATGTCGAGGCTGAGACGCCCAAGCACTTGCATGTCAACGCGTAAATCTGAATATTTCTCTCTCTCTCTATCTTTCGCCCCGCTCGCTGGCTCTTTTCCCCCTCTCTTTCTTTTCACTATCCTTCCTAATGCTTGGTTCAAAAGTTCTATCCCATGTGGAAGTAGATGTATTGTCCGCTGGCCTGAAAGAGCACTGCATTGCAATTGCACGGGAGGGAAAAAAGGTAAAAGTGAGCACTTTCAAGGACATCCAGTGTCCGCGTTTCCCTTGACGAAAAAAATTACCAACTTGCAAAACAGGCCTTTGAACATATCATAAATTTCCCTTTTGCTCTTGGAGACAACTTCATGTGTTACGGTGCACTTGTGCGTTAGTTTTCCATTCTTTCCATTCTTCTTTCTTTACCATTTTTTCCCTTATTCGAAAAAGCTAAACAAAGAAACTCCGTGATGAAAATAAACTCGGAACTTGTTTGAGTGGGAACTCCAGTTTTCTGGGTTTCTTTTTCTAACTTTTTGAAAATAAAACTCCATTCGAAAAAGCTGTTTCCTTTGGATCGAGTCCGAAAAAATATTCAATATGATAACAAACAGTCCACTATAGTATCATGAGTTAATTACGTTCTTGCTTTTAAGAGTTTCACATCGACAAAACCTCGGCATTCCCCAGACAGTAATAGAGCAGACAATTGTATGAGCCATTTTATTTCCTGATTGAACAGACATGTCTCAAATGGTTGACAACTAGACACAAAGCAAGTTTCCTTCAACTTTCAGTTCATCTAAAACTGGAAATTAAAAGAGCACGCGAAAAAAAAACAGTCTTATTTCATACATTTTCCAAAAATTCATCGCGTTCTGCTTTCGTCAAGATCTCCCCGGAGCGGATAATTATTTAGCTACTGGTTTTTTCCCCTTACTTTTTAACGGTCTTTTGAGAAAGACCAAAAAAGAATTTTAGTTCCCGAGGTAAAGAAACCTGTAGCCTTCGTCTAAATTCCTGTTTCGTGAACCAAAGGTACACATCCAGCAAGCTGAATGTACGTCTGCATATTAGCGGTGGCAAAATAATGTTGTGGGAAACGAAGAAAAATTGCAATCCACAATTTTTCACCGCTGCCTGAAACGCAGAAGAGTATGTCGTCTCATAAACTTTGTAGAAACGAAAACGTTTGGTACCGAAAAACCGCACAAAACACGCAAAAATGTTGCTAACCAACATGACTTGCTGAAACACCTTTGAAAATGTCTCACATCCGCATGACATTGAGTCATTCATCTTAGAACGTATACTTCTGTAAACGGAAACAAAGAGAACGTTTTAAGAAAATAGACGGCACGATTGAAGTATACTTCATTTCTGATCTTGTGAACGTAGGTATCTAGGTACAGTCCAGATCAATCAACAAGGGTTCTTGCTGGAAAGAAGTTGACTGCTTATTGCTCCTACATTTTCAAAGATATAGTAACCCAAAAATGGTGAGTGTAGAGCTAGCCGTACTTGTTGCAAATCACAACGATTTCCCACCATTAACGCCTTTTTTTCTTTGCTCTAGACTGTACATGCTTTATGAGCATATAAATATACCTGAATACGTATGTTTCATATTATACAAATATTGATGTCGTCATGCATTGCTGTGACAATTCTTTAATTCCTGAGTACCGTTTCGTAGGGTCACTAAACAGTATATATGTATTTACTACAAGGCAATAATCAGTACGACTTGATATATTCACTGGGTATAACTGAAACTTTATTAATAAGTATACGGAGCCGTCCGTATCTGCGTGTGTAATATCACATAAATTGAATTACAGGCTTATGGTGAAGGAGGATGAGCTATCGAAAATTTAGCTATGTTGTAAAACGATCTGCGAAACAGTAAAAAAAATACAGCTTGCCAGTAAATCCTACAGAAAATATCCTCCAGTTACGAGATCCGAGTCGACAAGGACAGATTCAAAGAAGGAAACCCGTAAGGCCGAGCTATTTTTCACCCAACAATAATTAAGCAGAACAGAGTACGCTTCACGGTTCCTATGTCAAAATGTGTCGCTAATTTCAGAAGCCTCGTACAGTTCACCGGGTACGAACTTACAGCATTTTAAGAGATAACTCCCCTTCGTAAAAGTCAGATGCCCTTGACAACTTCTTCTTTCTACTTTCCCGTAGAAAATCGTTCTACTATCAACTATAAAATTTATTGGTGTAACATCAAGTCTGCTTTAAAAAAGGAGCCTTTATAGCTCGTAGAGTAGACTAGCTATAAGATGTGCTGGGACGTTCCTTCGAATGTGTCCCAGTGCTAATCAGGTCTTTAAAGGGTACCCTGTGCTCGTGATATTCTAACTGAGATAATTTCCAGACGGGATGATGATAAGACTACATTCTCAAGTTTGTGTGCGACCAGTGATAGGTTTAGAGCAGTACGATAATATAATATGTGTGTTTATATCTCAGTATCCACGGATGTGTATTCGTTTGCCTGGATGTGTTTGTACATGTCTATAATTGTATATAAACCATTTATTATGAAAAGGCTATCTAACAGCCGGAGTACCGCGGTGCTTCCAGAACACTATAACATGACCTGTTCCAGCTCTTAATACGAGTCCTTCTCTAAAAGATGGCCGTGCGCGGCTGATAAGAAAGAGACCGAACTGGAACATTGAGGAAACGGGGGAAACTACAAAGAGATAGGCCACAAGGTGAACTTGGTGCTGTTGCTGGTTCAGAGCAGCAGCTCCACCATTGGTTGCTACGTTTGATGACGTGACGAACTCTACATCATTGTACCATGGAACGAGTGTATATACGATCAATAGAAACTATCGATTGACCGAAAGGGAGAGAAGTGTTCCAGCCTCTGCTTATTAAACATTTAAAGCGAGAGCGCAGCCACTGGAAATCTTTACTACGCATAATGCACATTGTTTCCCCAATACATTCATTATTCCTCGCAGTTGCACTGCTCAAAAAACCTCTTTAAGTCTGAAGGGGATATCCCAGCAGATGCGGAGAGAAACACAGAACTGTTGCTATGGTAGCATTCCTGAACGCAGAGGCAGTATGTTTTCCCTTTTTCTATCCCTTGTCGCTGTGCTGTAGGAGTGAAAAAAGTTGCAGGGTCATTGGGGACGTTCCGTATATCTAGGAGCCTCGATGCAGAAGAGCTTGGCTACTGTAAAAGCAAGCCCTCCCGCTTTCCCCTTGGCCCTGCAGCCCTGCAGAAGCTTTTTTCTTTCCTGTCGGTTTTTCCCCCCTTTGCTCTTCGCTTGCAGTTAGTTCGCTTAGATTCGCACATAAGTTTTGCGAGCAAGTCGTTGGCAGCAGTTTCTGAGGGGGCCAAGTCCATGCTGCACGGCACGTGGCGATCAATGGCGAACGGCAGAAACTTTGCAGTGGAAACGAGAGAATGTTCGGACGAAGGGGGGGGGGG
>JAIQCU010000846.1:21737-32581 GCA_022114935.1 Leptestheria dahalacensis
AGAGAGAGAGAGAGAGAGAGAGAGAGAGAGAGGGCCAATGTACAAGTTGAGGTTATGCACAGTACTAAATTCCACAATGGCTTTTTCCAAAAACCCAACACGCAGTGTAAGCATGAACTTTTTTTTTGTTTTTTGTTCCTTTTTGTCTAAATTCTACTTTTTCGCCAACAAGGGTCCCTTAGTTTCTGATGGTTCGTGAGCTGTTGCTAGGGCCGGAAGCACGAGGAGCGCACAAGAAACTAGCGAAAAAGAAAAGAGACTTTATAGGAGGGCGGAAAGTAAGAAGGCGAAAAAAAAGGCCGTACTTGGGTGGGGTATTCCCCTCAGTAAGGAAAAGCCTATTCCATGTGTGTGCTTGCCAAAACGTGCGCTCCTTCGGGCGGAAAGTGCACATGAATTACATCGTGCCACAAGCCCCTAACAACAGGGTACTTTATTGCCTCTGTACTGCTTAGTCAATACCACATAGAGCACAAGCCAGGACATAAAAGAAAATGCCACCGAGTATCATCTGAACCCATCCTAATAAGTCCAATAGAGACATTGCTCTATACTCCCTACAACAAGAGACCCATTATACAAATCAAAACATAACAATCTCTAAAATAACGAATTTCCCATTCAAGCCCCGGGACTTTTCCATCTCGGTACTAATGAGGGGCAAAATAGTAGATATAATAGTAGACTTACTGATCAGAAAACAGCGAAATTGGCTCTTGCGAAGTTCTCCTTTACGGAGATAATGAAAAACGGAATATGAAAAAATCAGAGCCAAAACCCTTTGTAATTCGCCCAACCACTGCCAGGTGGGTTATCAAATATTATTTGCAGGGTCCATTTTGTGCTATATTTAAGGTGCCCGTTTGATAAGGCAGAAGCAAAGATAAACCATTTTCAAAACCGTTGTATCAAAACTATCGCGTAAAAGTATCGATTGCAATATGACCATAAATATATTCGTATACCTGCTTCGTTGTGGAGTCACCTAACCAGCGTTTATTTCCCTGCGGCAGGAAGAGAGGGAGTGGACGTGAATTGCATCCATCTTGCTGCAATTTGCAGGTTGCTGCTCTCCTTTTGGCCAATAGTATACGCCATGCACGTCAAGTTGTATAGGCACAGCGGCGCGGATCCTTGACAATCGAAACAAAATCATGATTATGAGACCGACAGAATCTAACAGTACCGACAGGATGTAAAGGTCGCTTAGGTATAGCAGGCTATAATCTTCTAAGCCATTCAAACTAGAGATGAGATCCACACATTATCTGCTGGAAATTAGGTTGCATTTGCCATGTGCATGATTCAGGAGTAGCAAGAGGAATCATAGCACTGGAAGGTGATGGGCAAATCCTCAGGGACTAGCCTGACACACAAACCATCTTAAAGCACATGTATGGCTAAATAATTAGGTATCTCTTGATGCCAACTCGACTTATTTTTGGCTTTACTCCACATAATAGTATTATAGCACTATTGTTCAATGTTAGTTAGACTGCGAAAATTCCACGTTATTGCCCGTCGCAAGTGCGGCACTTGCTAATTTACACGAGACGCAGAAGCCGACTTCACTTACTATATAACGATCTACCAGCACTGTTTACTTTTATTGTCTATACTTAAGTTTCATGAATGTATAAAAGTTAAGGGTATGACTGTCACCAGAGGTCTTCTTTTATTACCAACTGTCTGTGGTAAGTTGAAATCCTTCGTTAGAGGGTTGATTCTGTGGGTCCTCGGTCTCCTTGCTGCTCAAACGGAACAGTTCTTCTTTCCCAACGCTGACAAGATGGTGGATATCTAAATTAGCGAACGATTAATGCATCAGTAGGTACAAATAGTAAGAAGAAACGTACGTAATGTCAGGTAATGTTTACAAGCGCCTCGGAAACACACAGCCAGCCTCCCTTTGGCGTAATGTCAGTCGGCAATGAGCAACTCCTAGTCTTACGTAATACCGCTAGATGGCTTAATTATCCTACAGAGATTACACCATGGTGTTTAAATGTGAAATTTTATTGGTCTTTTCAAAACAAACTGATCATTCGAAAACCATAACGACGCACTATGAAAATGTACTTGGTTACACGGGCAAAATATGGACGGAATCAATGCCAGATCATGAGGTTCAATAGATTCAAGCTTTGCTAAGTAAAAATTTTTCTGTTTTGCCCTCGAAATAATGCGCTTAACTCAGAACTTGCTAGTGGACGCGGACTAAGAGATACGAGGCACATAAGGCAATAAGAAACAGCGATAGCAGTAAAGAGCTCTGGCTTGCAGAGTTGCAGCCGTCCTTGCTGTTACAGGTGCAGCTCTCGACGTGAATGTTGAATGTCCCCGCCCGCTGGATGCAGTAACGTTCATCTCCTCCGATACCGGGCTCTCCCAGCCAAGCGCACGACCTAATGTACCGCCACTCTCCGTCAACCTTCTGACGGATCTTTCGGCACATGGTGGCCTTAACGCCGGGCAAATGAGGCAAGTCTGCTTTCTGAGAGCAGTCATGGAAGGAATAGGACGAGTTGTCAAAAGGGTCTCCACATTTAGGGTCCTGCAGCGATCGGCACTCCCAACATTTGATGGCCAAACCTAAATATTAAACTAGTATTAGCAAGTTTCAACTTAAATTATACGCAATGCTTTAAATACCATTTTGTACTGCGAGTGCAAGCAAAATAAGAACGCCAGTAACAACGCCCACAGTCCTGGAAAGCGCCATTTTCGCTGTCTTGTTTGAAACCTTGCCTTCTGCTTGTTTGCTGCTCCACACTGCTTAACCACTTGCCATACGAATCCGACTACTAACTACGTTCTTCGGTTAATTCTATTTTCAAACCAACCAACCAGCTATATTTGATACTAAAATTGAAAAAATCACATTTCACACGAAATATACATATTTGTATCATCCTTTTTTTCTTAACTTGCTATTTTTTAAAAAGTACCCGGTTACCAATTCCGTTCTTGAATGAACTGTTATTTCTAATTAAGCAGAAAACTAATATTTGCTTAAATATTTGAGAAAAAACTATAAATTATAAACTTATATTAATAATGTTTTCCAAGTTTGGTGTGTTTTTTTGTAAATTATCGATTTAAAGTGTGGTTCGCTGGTATGTAGCGCCCTGACCGTTGCAGAGCCAGCGCTTTCACTTCGAGGTAAACAAAGAACGCGTTGAACTGCCGCAGGCCTGAATGTTTTAAAAGGTCACACACGTACCTCGTAAGTTCACCGTTATTTGGAGGTTGTGCCAGGTCACTAGCGTGGTCACTAGCCTTTGTGGTGCGGTACAGCCTGGCTTCGTGAGCTGTGCTGGTTAAAGTAGAAGCAGAAAACAGTTGCCATTTGCGAAGAATTGTAAGTGTTTGTTATCCCTTTTTTTCACAAAAATACCACTGATGTGTAATACCTTAACGTTTAATTTCGCTTTCTTACCCAGTTGCTAAGGTAAATTCAACTGCCATGCAATACCTGAGCCCTCATCACAGGTAATATATTTCTGCCTGGTTTTGGTAAAGAAACTATATTAAGATCAATTTTTGCTGCCGTTACATTAGCAAGCTGCTTCTACGTCACGCCAGCCAGAACTCACTGGACGAAAGCTCACAGAAGGAAACACAGCACATCACCAGCGAAAGGCCGCTGTATAAAAACAATGATCATTTTAACAAAGCCTTTAACAGGCTGAACCACATGCGAAAGTACGACTTGTTTATTTGCTGTTCGCTTTACCGTCGGTATATCTGAACTTGATCCTTGAATTAGGACCGGCGTGCTTTGCGACGTGATTCTTATAGCCGAAGACTGCGAGTTTGCCGCCCACAAGTCCCTGCTAGCCGCGTGCAGTCCTTATTTTGGCGCCATGTTCAGTGCGTTCGAGGAGAGGACGCTGTCAAGGATCACCCTTCAGGATGTCAACCCAAAAGCCCTGGAACTCCTTCTGGATTTTGTTTACATGGCTGAAGTTCAAGTCAATGAGGATAATGTACAGGTAATACAGCAAAGGCGAATGTTGGTCTTCATCTTGGACTACCGACTTGTTTAAATTAATTGACATTTCTAAACAGATTCTTTTACCCGCTGCGAATTTGCTGCAATTAACTGACGTGAAGGACGCCTGCTGCGAATATCTAGTCTCACAGCTTCACCCTTCAAACTGCCTCGGTATTCGCGCTTTCGCCGACCTGCACGGCTGCGTCGATCTCGTGACCCTCGCCGACAGATATACCGAGCAGCACTTTTCGTATTACCTTCATTTTACATTAATGTTCCTTAATTCCAAAACTTCTACATTCCTTCATCTTTTTATCAACATGCTTAACTTAGTTTTGATCTTGTTACTAATCAAATTTGTTTTGGTAATTTCAGGGATGTTGTGGAAGGCGAAGAATTCCTCTCGCTTAGCCCTGCTGAAGTCATCCGGCTGATTTCAAGCGATAAGTTGACTGTTTCCTCTGAAGAAAAGGTAAACAGGTCGGCACTGCTTTTTGACTTTTCTAATTTAATTTTGCGTGTGCAAAAATCTCCCTAGGTTTACGAGTGTGTCGTCTCGTGGATTGGTCACGGTCGGGAGACTCGGGCGCAAGAACTGCCCGCACTCATGGAACACGTACGACTGCCATTATTGTCTCAGGATTACCTAGTGCAACACGTGGAGGAGAACCCGCTAATGAGAACCAGTCCGCAAGTTAAAGATTACCTGATAGAGGCTCTTAAATACCATCTGCTTCGCAGCGAACAAAAGTCGCTGTACCAAAGTCCCCGCACGAAACCCCGACTGCCCGTAGGATTGCCAAAAGTAGATTAAGCAACTTTTACGTTAAAATTTCAGTTACGTTAATTAAAATTTAATTTATTAATTCTCGTAGGTTTTACTCGTGGTTGGAGGTCAGTCCCCGAAAGCCATTCGAGGCGTGGAGTGTTTTGATTTGGAAACCGAAAGATGGTTACCTTTAGCTGAAATGCCTACCAGGAGATGCAGGTTTGTCTACTCTTGGTGTAAATTAATTAGCATAATTTCTAATGTTATAAATTTCTCTACAGTTTGATGTATCAGGTTATTTATATATTCGTGTAATTTTATTACATTTAATTTATGTATTTTAATACAAATAATTCGGATTCATTTATTTGCTTATATATTTATTCTATTATTATAAGATAACTAAAGCATGGAAAATGAATTGGTGTTTACAGGGCTGGACTTGCCATGGTCTGCGGTCGTGTGTACGCAGTAGGGGGTTTCAATGGCTCCTTACGCGTGCGGACCGTCGAAATGTACGAACCGAATCTGGACCAGTGGTTTCCTGCCCCCGACATGGAGTCTCGTCGCTCCACACTTGGAGTTGCAGTTCTGAATAATTGCATTTACGCTGTACGTAGTAATTACAGCACCCTTTTCCCATTTATCTTATAAATCTGTAATTCTGTTACGATTGCGTTATCTTAAACAACGTTAAAACGAGTAAATAATAGTTGTGTGTTAGTATGTTACAAGTCCACGAAGTAATTTTTGTTAATGAACTGTTTCAGGTTGGTGGTTTTGACGGATCATCGGGATTGAATACCGCCGAAAAATATGATCCTGCCGCCCAGGAATGGCGCCCCATTGCAGCGATGAGCACCAGGCGCAGTAGCGTCGGAGTCGGAGTTTTGGAGGGCCTCATCTATGCGGTGATTTTTTTAAAACAAATAATACGTATGATGTACTGTCAGAAGTACTTTATCCAATATGGGAATTGATCCGTTATCTTATGACGAAATGTTCTCTCAAACACAACTAACTTTTAATGAACTAGATAACTTAAATATCCTTTACCCTGGAATCCCAAGACTAAATTATGCAGGGAACTTTACCTTAATGCCTTGGGGTAAAGGTTATTGCAGTTCTGAGTAGTATCCTGAGCATCTGGTAATTCTTGAAGGAATGATACGAGGTTCAGTATTTGACCTAATGTAGCAAATCTAAACAGAATTAATTTTTATTTTTTATACCGTCTGTACTCCATTATTGTAATTTTATCTACATAATAGAATTTAATGAACTTATTAATTAAACATAAAGTATAATCTAAACAAAATATAACAAGGAATCTGTATTAACTACATAGAATTTATGAATGAGTACAGTGTATTTTAATTATAATTGTGTTCCTATAATTTAATTATTAGGATAACTTACGATAGATTATATTATTTTATAAAAGTTACATTAAACCTAAAGAGACAAATAAGAGAATTAAGGTTTGCTATGATTTCGCATTTAATATTAATTGAATTCTGTAATGATATTAAATAGAATTGCGTAGACCGTGGGCCAGGACTAAGTAATTAGAGGCTTGGTCAAGAAAAACGTTTTAAAATAACACGCGTTGTTGATTTCCTGCAGGTGGGTGGATACGACGGAGCCTCTCGTCAGTGTCTGGCTTCGGTCGAATGCTACAACCCGGAAACGGATACCTGGAGCTGTGTTGCCGACATGGCCTACCGTCGAAGTGGAGCGGGAGTCGGCGTGCTTAACGGTTACCTGTACGCTGTCGGAGGTCATGACGGACCTTTAGTTCGACGATCTGTCGAGCGGCTTGAGCCCAAGACGGGCGCCTGGACTGCCATTGCAGATATGGCCCTTTGTCGGAGAAATGCCGGTAACTTAAGTCACATTATGACGGTTGCACGATGCTTAATTTAATCAGTTTTGGCTTTTACTTTATTACACAATTTAACTGTTTTTTACTTAATTAAACAGGAGTTGTAGCTCACGATGGTCTGCTCTATGTGGTTGGAGGTGACGACGGAACAACCAATTTGGCTTCCGTTGAAGTTTACAACCCGTTAACCAACACCTGGTCCATGCTGTCAGCTTGTATGGCCATTGGCCGTAGTTACGCCGGAGTCACCATTATTAATCGTCCCCATTAGATGTTACCGCGTTGGCGCTTTCTACGGAAGACTGTGGAGGAAATCGCGAAAGTGGAGTTTTTTTAACGTCACACTCCTCAACACTTTCAACATCGCCGTGCTCCACGACTTGTTCCATTACGGCCGAGCAATATGTATTTGGGATTCGCACGTTCTCGCTTCCCGTTTTTAACTTGATTATTTTGTTGTTTTTTTTTCAATACAATTCGTCGGGCTTGTTAATATACTTGTCCTTTTTTAAATTTATGACGGTAATGTATAATCTGGAAGGTGATTATCTACTTGGTGTGTTTAATTGGCCAAGTATATAGCGAAATTATGAACAACTAACTTTGTAACAGTGTTATTCAGGGTTGTTCGGTATCGCAATTTTTTACAAAATGATGTAATCGATACCAGTACATTGATTTTAAGTTTAGATATGGGCAACAGTTTCCTTATTCATAATTAAAAATCCTTATCGATTCGATATCGATTTTGATATATTGGACCAACCGTGTCGAAGAAAATGTAATGCCGATGTTAAAGCAGGGAGTAGATCTACTCCCCGATTAAAGATACCTCAATTCAATATCGACATTGATACACCGGAGAATCCTGCTTATTAATTATTCAACATGACGTAGTAAGTTATAAGTTTGACACTAGATGGCGTTTGCGAGAATTTAAAAGAGAGAACGGTTTATTTCTAAACAAACACAAGCTGAGTCAGGTGATTTTTGTCTAAAATTAGGCCGAGGCACGGTCTCAAAAATCCCGTCTTTTTTTATCAGCGCAAGTCGCCAATCCCCGATCTCCTCACTGCCGGTCGAGCCTCCTAACAGCGCAGGGTAAATCAAGAGACTTTTATATTACGTAACTATGCTGCGTTTTTCCGCAAATTTATGGCGTTGCAGCCACGCCAGCAAAACAGCTCTGAGCAAATTCCTGAGCCCGGCCGCAATCGCTAGTCAGCATCTCCAGCAATGGCAGAACTACTCGGAATTCGTCCAGGTTCCCGACCGGCTGAAGACGGTTGAAGTGGCCGACGACCCCCTCTTCTTTGACATGGTCGAGTACTTTTACCACAAGGCATGCATGGTCCTCCAAGATAAGCTGGTTGAAGAGTGGAAGGCACCCAAGATGTCGCTGCAGGAGAAGCGCAACAAAGTTGTTGGGTTGATGAGAATCATGCAGCCGTGCCACCACGTTCTCGAAGTGGCCTTCCCGCTGAAGAGAGACAATGGGGAATACGAGATGATCACTGGGTACAGGGCCCAGCACAGCCAGCATCGACTACCCTGCAAAGGAGGTTACAAACTAACCAGTCTCTTCTTATAGGTGTGAGACGATAATGAAGTTGTTTTGTACAGGTATCCGTTACTCGGACGAGGTCACCGTGGACGAAGTCAAGGCTCTGTCTGCGCTGATGACGTTCAAGTGTGCCTGCGTCGATGTCCCATTCGGTGGAGCGAAAGCTGGAGTTAAGATCAACCCGAGGCATTACAGCGATACCGAACTGGAGAAAATCACCCGCCGATTCACTTTGGAGCTTGCCAAGAAGGGATTCATTGGTATACGTTATATGCAAACACAATGAGGATCTTGTCGGTCATCATATTAACATTATCTCCTTGCGTAGGACCTGGCATTGACGTTCCCGCTCCCGATATGGGAACTGGAGAACGAGAGATGGCGTGGATTGTCGATACCTACGCCACCACGGTGGGGTACAACGACGTCAACAGCCACGCGTGTGTCACTGGAAAGCCCATCAACCAAGGTACAGTATACGATATAAACCAGGCAAATCCCGCTTTCGCAAAATGAAGCTAATTGTATGATCAAACCTGTTTTCGGAAATTTCATCAGGTGGTATCCACGGCCGTGTTTCCGCCACGGGTCGTGGTGTTTTCCATGGCTTGGAGAACTTTATGAATGAAGCTTCCTTCATGGCCATGATTGGAACCACCCCAGGACTGGGAGGAAAAACCTTCATTGTTCAGGTAATTCATTTTTCTTAATGTACAAGTAGATGGATAACAGCTAATGTGGTACCGACGGAAGTATTAATTTTATCTGTAATTGCAATCGGCAGGGATTCGGTAATGTGGGTTTGCACACAACCAGATACTTACACCGCGCTGGAGCCGCCTGCATCGGTGTTAAGGAAGTCGATGGAGCTATCTACAATCCCAATGGCATCGATCCCAAGGTAACTTATAATCCTAATGCCTGTTAATTTATCTCAATCATTAGAAATATAATACCTAAAATTAATCATGTTCAATATTTACTGACCAGTAAGTATTTTGTACTTGCTATTATAGATATTGACTAGTTTGTAAATGTTAAATTATTGTATGAATTTTAATAATTTTTATTTCGTTAGTCAATGTTGGTTGTCCTGTTGAAATGTAAATATATATTTTTAAATATTCAGGAATTGGAAGAGTACAAGATTGAGCACGGAACCATTGTCGGTTTCCCCGGAGCCCAGCCGTACACGGGCGAAGATTTGCTGTACGAGAAGTGCGATATTCTCATCCCTGCTGCCGTCGAAAAAGTCATCACCAAGAAGAACGCCCACAAGATCCAGGCTAAAGTAAATTGTCATGTTAATTATATCTCATGTTTTATGACTTAACATGTTATGAGATTTATCATTAAACTATGGAGTTAATTTAATCAAATTGAGGCTGATTTGCTTAAAATTGCTGGTATTAATTTTAATTTGTGTTGCTAACACATCAAGGTCATTGCTGAAGCTGCTAACGGACCGACCACTCCAGCTGCGGACAAGATCCTGCTCGAACGCAACATCCTGGTCATCCCAGATCTCTATATTAACGCCGGTGGTGTCACTGTCTCCTATTTTGAGTGGCTCAAGAACCTCAATCACGTGTCGTACGGACGCTTGACTTTCAAATATGAGCGGGAATCCAACTTCCATTTGCTCGGTTTGTTTTCTAGCCCATCACTGTCATGATTACTGGTTGTTAAGATTTGATACTATGTTGATTATATGCGGTTCTTAGCTGATTTAAAGATTATAATATATTGAAAGCCAATTAAACGATACTTAACTATTTATGTTTTCTAATTATTAATTTCTACTTAAACATATTTAATAAGAATAATTTAAATAAAATTATATCAAACGATAGTTATTAATAATAATAGTGATAAATAATAAATTTTACAGAACTGTAATAAATAATAATTTCTACTCAATGACTTTGTAATTTTTTACACTGTACGTTGATGCTCTTCTGATTGTAATCAAAGTTATAAATGGTCATTTTCTTACTTTAGAGTCGGTTCAGCAGTCTCTGGAGCGACGATTCGGACGTGTCGGAGGTCCCATTCCCATTACGCCCTCGGAGAAATTCGAAAAGAAAATTGCGGTATGAAAAATTCAAATTAACCGTTTCCAGACGAGATTAATACATTAAATCACTGATTGAACTATTTTTTTAATTAACTTCTGTGTTTGCAATTTTAATGAAAATTTTGAAGTGATAAAATTAAAAAAGAGATTTAAATTTATATTGATTTTTCTGTTATGTGTGTAAATGTATGTTCAAACGCGGTACTTGGTTACAAGAGCGAAAGATAACTTACGTCTTGACGCTTCATTTCAGGGAGCCTCTGAAAAGGACATCGTTCATTCCGGATTGGACTACACGATGGAGAGATCGGCTAGGGTTTGTTTAAATACTATGATGTGCAAATATAATATATTATAGTAAATGTAAAAATATAGCTAATAATATATACACTTGAAATGATATTGTCAAAAATTAAAATACCACTTAAATTATAAAATTGTATGAATACCTATTGTTCAGTGGTAGAGTTTTACAGTTTGCGGTTTTGCCGATTCAAAAACTTGTATTAAACAAAAACATGAAACTTCTCGTGTCGACAAACAAAATGACAT
>JAIQCU010000847.1:0-33500 GCA_022114935.1 Leptestheria dahalacensis
ATTGATGGTCATGGCAACTCACTATGGCCGGGCATGCCCGGACTTGTTTGGCTCCCATGTAAAGAGATAGGACATACGATTTAACATAGAAACAGACAGGGAATTTGAAAAGGTGGGAAGAAAAACGGGAAAAAAAAGAAAAAAAAACATGGAGTGGAAAAAAGTGAACAATATGTCTCCATGCTGTTAAGCAATGGAGACAACTAGCTTGATTTTATATGGAACGCTTTGCTTTCTTAGATTGACTAACATTATAAACTAGCTGGATTTGACATAGAACGCGTTGCGTTCGTAGAATGACTTACATTATAAACTAGCTTGGCTTGACATGGAACGCATTGCGTTCATAGGATGACTAACATTATAAGCTAGCTTCATTTGACATGGAACGCATTGCGTTCGTAGATTGACTAACATTATAAACTAGCTGGATTTGATATGGAACGCGTTGCGTTCATAGGTTGACTAACAATTTAAACTAGCTGGATTTGATATGGAACGCGTTGCGTTCATAGGTTGACTAACATTATAAACTAGCTGGATTTGACATAGAACGCGTTGCGTTCGTAGAATGACTTACATTATAAACTAGCTTGACTTCACACGGAACGCATTGCGTTCGTAGGTTGACTTACGTTATAAACTAGCTTGATTGGACAAGGAACGCATTGCGTTCATATGTTTACTAATATAAATATAAACTAATATAAACTTGCTGGATTTGATATGGAACGTTTGTATTGAATGTAAAACTAGAATGGAGCTACATTTATTGCTAAATAAAAAAAATCCATACAACTCAATAGATATTAGGATCTGCCTAATGCAGACAACACTAAATAGAGACATTCTTCAGTTAAATAAAGCTACATACTGAAGAACTTCGCTCTTGGGTCAGATGACGGGAAAATGGCCGTCTTTGTCCATAGACGTTCCATCGTCGTCTTGAATGTAAAACTAGCTTGAAGCTATATCTATTACTAAATAAAGAAATTCATACGTCTCAATAGATATTAGGATCTGCCTAATGCAGACAACATTAGATAAAGACATTCTTCAGTTAAATAAGGCTTAATTTCTTGCTTTGATGAGTATTTACCTAGTACAGACAACACTAAATTGAGACATTCGTTAATTAAACAAAGCTCCAGCTTCACTCTATATCGCCTATGCTATGACGCGGTTGCATGACGGAAAATAAACGTCTTACAGCGTAACGCTTCAGTGAAACAGGGGCCCCTCATATGACGGTTATTCACCGTCAAAGGAAGACGACAAATAGACGTCATTTGGATCGAGGACGCATTGTTTACAGACCACAGCAACATTGAGTAAGAGCTAGTTTTCAACCAGTACAAGTTACTTTGAGACCGCTGCAAGGATGATACAGAGTTAGTTTTCATCCATCGCAAGATACTTATCACGAGACCATTGCACGGATGAGACAGGCGTCCTGTTTATCCAGTACAAGCTACTTACGAGATCATGGCACGAATAAGACACGATTGGTTTTCGTCCAGCGCAAGTTGCCTTAAACGTTGATACAGTAGAACTTATCAAGCAATTACAAGGGACTGTACTGCATTAATTTCAAGAATTAACCTTGCATAAATGATTACAAATCTATTTGAAATTGGCAATGTAGGACTTTGAAAGTAAGCGGTATAGAAACAAATCGTTATGTGTTCAGGACCCTACATACGTAGAGGAAAACATTTCTAGTTTTTCCTTTGCATTCTGACTTTATTGTTTTGTTCTAAAGCGTTTTCTACGGTTTAGTTTTATCAACGTTCTGATGATTGACATTCCGTGAATTCATTAGACTGTATAGTCTAATGTGTCTACTAACTTATTGTCTACCAATACAGGCAGACCATAAGTCAATAGACATAATCAAATTAAAGGTTCTCTTAATCGCAACTTGCTTGGTATCGTATTGACAAAGGCAGGCGTTTCCTGATGCCTTTCAGTTGAACACCAAAACGTTACCAGTGTTACTGTTAGTTGCCATTAGCAACGGGAGAGTATAACAAGTTGGGACACATGCAGGAACTCGCCGCAGTTGTCTATCGAGAACGGAATGGACCAACTTCTACGACCGTTGTCCAGTTGGGGGGCCGTTTACGGTCTCGCACCGTTTTGGAACGTATTCGCTTCCAAACACGGGAAGGACAGCACAATTCTATCGCAGCCATTTTACTGGTGGTGCATAGTGGTTTTCTTCCTTCAAATTATGCACGCCGTTGTGTTAATGGGATTTAACTCGGCCGTGTTCGATTCAGAACCGTTCTCGTCGCTTTCGCCGTTTGTCAAGACAATGAACACTTTCCTGGCATGTTTCATGATTCTTCTCAACTTCATACCCCGCTTATCGTTCAACCACTACCGCAAATTGGCCCTTGCCGTGCAGAAGATGAATCAATTCGACGCGTTGCTTTACGTGGAAGATAAAACGAAACGAACGGAATCCGTCGAGTGGTTCAAAAGGCACAGAAAACGAGCTTTTCTGTTTTGCATTTTGTGGGCAAGTTATTAGTTTGTTATCTAGTTTCCTGGTAAAATTCATTCTATATTTCACCGGCAGGTATTCTTTTACGGCGGATTAAACATCCCTCTGATCCTTAACATGGCTCCAGAGAGAACAATGGGCACTTATATTGTCATAGGTTACATTGGAGTCTTTCAAATAGTCGGGCTAATACACTGTAGCATCACATTCATGCTGTTTTACCTCGGCAACATCGCCATAGCACGTCGCCTAACTCTACTGAGGGATTTTTACGATAAACTTTTCCTTCCGGCGGAGGATTGCTCCGCAGATGTCATGTTCCGGAAGCTGTTTCTGGTACCGGAAACTAAGGAGAACGATGGAAGGTTCTATAACTGGTCTTTGTGGAGAATAAATAAAGAAAATAAAATTTATTTGTGTTGATTTTCAGGCTTGTCGGAATTGATACGATTCAGAAAATTGATCTGATGAAACAGAAATATCTGAAACTGAACCTCGCGTCACAGTACTTGAACGAAGCCTACTCTACGACAGTTTTAATTTTCCTGCTCTGTAAACTATTCATGTGCAGTATCTCTCTGTATACCGTCATCTTTGTAATTCTAACTTGGCCGCCCCAAGCGTCGTACATGATACTCATGTCAGCGACTCTTTTTCTCTCGGATTTTGCCTTCTTCTTCATTATACTTACCTACGCAGAAGAACCGTCTGTTCAGGTACATCGAGTCAACTTGCTAAGTTCACTTGATTTTGCGTATACCGCTTAATAATTTTGATGATTGTTAGTGGCAGGAACTCCGGAATACGGTCTCGCATGCTAGGACCTTGAACCTGAGTAACGAAGAAAAGACTGAGGTAATGTATAACATATTAATAGTAATCAGTAAGTTAATAATCTTACGCGAATAGTTAATTAGATAGCTAGTAACTATACGTGCACGTCGTCTTAAAGATAAGATTGGCTAAACTAATTTATGCGAAGATTATGTGTAATGTTTAGTTAAAAGCTTTACTGTCTCTCTGCAGGTAGTACTGTTTGGCGAGATGATAAAACACAGTACGTTCAGCTTGTCGGCGGTAGGGTTATTTACTGTTGGAAGACATTTGATTCCAGGAGTAAGTCGCTTTAACAGCTTTCAAGTGACAAATTAATTCTTCAGTTGTAAATTTCAATGTTACTAGATAGGTGCGTCCGTCGTGACATACATCGTTATCATGCTGCAAAGTTCCCTTGCCAAATGAAAGGCCAAGATATGTTTGATATTATTCACCGGTGTACCTTATGACATGGCAATTAATCACTGTTAGAAATTCTACATGTGACCATTGACAAATGAATGTATTGTACTATTAGGGTTCAGTTCTAATTCCGTAGGGTAAAGACCGCCTTTCTGTAATTTGTTACCTCGAGTCACTTAAATACACCTCTCAATATCGCATTGGCCTTCATGTGATACTGACATTTGGTATCTTATTTTCCAAACTGTTCTGGTTTTGTTCACCGATGTCGGATGGGTGATGCGTTTCTATAACGATTCTCATCTATTCACACTTGTCACAAGACCAAGGTACACTACTCGTATTCATAATTATTTTTAGTGTAGTAAGTAGACTGAAATACCTGTTTACATAACCACTGAATAGGAGCCTAAACATGCTCGTGATAGAACTACGTGGGCTTTAGAGGACGATTCCAGTCCATTGAGTACAAGCAGAGTACATACACCACTATTACGAAAACGCACAAGACCATGATTGCACAAATGTAACCTATAGTTGACTTAGCAGAGCTGTTTCAACAACAAGCTCCGGTTCACGAAAAACACACAGTTCAGTGTTTTTGCAACCCATAATAAGTTAGTAATAAGAGATATTCTATTTACTCGAGTCAGTTAATGCTCTCTGACGTACTTAAAATATGAAAACAAAATCCGCCCGCAATTTATAATGGAAACCCTTCACCTGTATTAAATAAAAACTCAAACGATAAAAACGGTTACACACCGGACTAAAATACGTGTTTCCCAACCAATCTACTCGAAAAAAATTAAAAACGTTTCAACGGTAACAAGGATAATGGTGAAAAAGGATAAGAAAGACCACGAGTTGTCTTTATAACAAGTTTAAACGGTTCCGTGGAGAACGTCCATAACTTTGCCAATGTCTCCTCCTTTAACTTCCAGCAGCTGCGACAGCCACCCTCCCTCGTTGGTGAAACCCATGGCCAGCATGCTTTCCAGTGCAGCGGCTATTTTCGCGTCTAATCAAATTGAAAAACAAGTACAAAAACAACCAATTCATTACAAAAACAATAAAACGAATTAACCTGGAAATTACGAATACATCAACTCAAATTACGATTATGACGCAACACGAATGAAGAAATAACAATATATGGCATACCACAAATTATAAAGTTACATATGACAGGATCGATACACACCAGGATGAATAGGTTCCAATGAATTCAGGTTGGGGTACAGCCCATTCTGTCCATCAGTAGGCTTCTCACCCAATGCCGTGGGCTCCGGGGTAACAGCCTCAGCCTGCGACGAGCTATCCGAGACGGTCGCGACTTTGTCGTCATGTTTGGTTCCGTCAACAATGGTCCATTCTCCAGAATCCGAGGTGGGGGTCTTGGCTGGCAAATCCTGTGATTCAACTTCTTGGACTCCCTAATAAGAACTAATATAATTAAATATGGTCCACTAATTTCAATATATGCCATTTCAAACTTAGAAAAGTATCGTTTTGTGATTCTCTGTTTTTGATGTAGAATTGTTTAAACTCGATTTTAACCTAGTTTAGTTGTACCAAGGAATTTACAGCTGCAGGAGAATCCCAATTTTCTGGTTCTTCCGCTTCAGCAACACTTTCTTCGCTAAATCGTCCCGTGCTAGTAGCATCCCAGTTCTCCGGCTCATCAACTGTCGTGGTAGACGTTTCGTTTTCCGGCATCCACGCGTCCCAGTACTCACGTTCAACCACAGCGGTATCAGCAGCGGCTCTTGTGGCAGCTTCAGCAGCAGCCACAGCTTGACTTGCAGCTACCGCAGCGGCAGGAGCAGCGGCTCTTACAGCAGCTTCAGCAGCTGCTGCTGCTGCTTGATTTGCAGCTATCGCAACGGCTGCAGCACCCGCAGCGGCTCTATGTTCTTCTTCAGGGGATTTCTGGCACCCACCCGATGGATAGCAGTGGACGTTTCCGCTGGTCTCGGTGTGCACATCCACGTGCGTATCGATACCTGACAGATATGACAGGTTTCTTACTAATTAATTTCAGTTTATTATGCTAATTTTATCTACACGTTTTAATCCATCAGATAATTATTATTATTATCGATTTACCAAGTGATTCCAGGTGAGACGCCAGTACCGAGCCTACATTCATCAGATACTCTTTCTCACTCTCTTGGCCAACGTTCCTGGCCGCCATGCGTCCTGGAACCCGGAAGTTGAAGTTCACATGTGGGGGCCATTGCTGCTGTCCCTTATCTGCTCCCCGTGCTTCTCCGGCCCGTCGGGCTTCGCACCGCTGCGTCACTCTGCGGCCCCATTTCTGACCTTGAGCCAGCCAGGATCCGTCCTCCCCGCGAACAGCTCGAAAGACTTTCGGGAATTGATCCTAATGAGAATTGCACACAAAATTTTCGACGAATTTGATAGAATACGTTATGGCGAATTAAGATACCAGAGGACCCGAGACACGGGCCATCATGTGTCCCGGATGGTTGCCGGCGGCCTCGCAGCGACCGCAGAGGTCGTAATCAGGACACTTCATGCATTTGTAACGGAAACCACGGATTCTCGAATCGCAGACGTCACAGACAACACCCTCGTGAAGGTTGCCCTTGCAAGAACCCAGCTCCTCTGTGACCTTGCCGGGTGCCTTGGCGGTCTCACGTCTCGTGCCGATCAGCTCAATGTTGAATTTCATGACAGCTTCCTTGTTAGTGACTTGGTACGCCAGAAGTTCCTCGTCGCTGGAAATGACGATTTTGTCTCCGTCTTCATCTAATCAACTCATCATTCAAAATAGTGTTGAAGTTATTTTTTTTATTACGCTTTACCTATGTAGAAAACACAGAATGCTTGGTCCTTCAGCTGCGGGTACAGTGCCCGGACTTTTCCGCAAATGACGGAAAAACTTGCAGCATCCTTCTTCTCTATGACAAACTTGCGGATTTCGCCGACACGTTCGTTGTCGGTCAGATAGCACTTGACCAGTTGAAGAGACTGTCCGGGGTCCATTCCTAAGATTGAAATTACGTTAGATGGAGAGGTTTTAATTGTTAGCTTCATTAAAGCTAATCGAGATACGTATCTTAGTGAAATCAAATCTTAATGCAAACCAATACCTATTTAACTGATTCTCAAATGAACAAAGGAGTCGAGTAAAAAGACTCGATACGTGACAAACACAAAGAACCGTTGAAACCAGATAAATGACGCAGGATCGACGTTGCTGCGATTCTTTTATTTACAAATATGCCATTTGACAAGCTCTAGTCTTCATTTCCAGGTCAAGTAGACGTTACGAAAATGGGTTTAGCGGCTAGCGAACCTGGCGGATTGCGGATTCCCTATTTTTTCATAATTTAAAATTACCGCTTAAAAAAGGATAGAGTTCAGTATTACCTGACATTTATAGACTTCGTGTATTTTTATTTGTTAGCTATGAACGCGTTGTCAGTAAATCTTAAAAACAATGATATAAGGGAGATAAGCTATTAATATCGGATAATTCAAGTTGCGCTGCTAGATGGCGGTCAACACTGAATTAAGGTTAGCAAGCTCCCAGGCTTTGCTGTTCACAGATAGCTACAGCATGATGTAAACAGACCTGATGACTCACATGTGGTTGAATCAGCTAATTAATCCACCTGCTGTTGCTATGGCAACCACCTGAATTGATAAATTATAAAAACCGCAATGGACTTGTTGTTTTCGACATGTCATTTTTTTAAATTTAATTCTCCATACTTTAACTTGAGTATTTAACAGCTTCGCACCGTTGTCTTTATACAGTTTTCATTACAGATGATATTGTATAATCCTATTTAGACTTTTTGGTAAATGTTGCATGGTTCATAAAAAACAACACTAATAGCAAAACGTTGATTTTTTGTTTATTTTCAAGAAACTGTCACGGCTCTGATTAAAAGGGATGTGTGACAGAGGATAAAATAAATACGATAGCACATTCTACGATAGTCAGCAGTTCAAGTCAGCTTCGAATAACTCGGTGGCGAGAATCTCTTGTGGAGGAATTTGAGAATGTACAGCGGAAGGCAGGACACCAACGTGATGACGGCCACTTTCCAGAAAAACTCCACCGTCTGGATAAACTGCGCGTCTGTAACAAAAAACAATTCAAGTCGACAATCATTCAAAACTAAATTCTTAAATGAGTTCTAAAATCCAAATTAAATTTATAGCTTTAAAATAAATTTATTTAATTTCAATCAATTTAACTGAATGGCGTTCATGGTTAGTTTATGTTTAATCTAATTTTTGAACAGCTGATTCAATGATCGAATAGCTGAACGTTAAAACAAGATGATGTGCTATATGGATATGCTAATCAGTGTACCAAAAAATTCGTGTAGCACGGCGAGGGACAAGACGTAAATAGCTAGGGAAACCAGCTCAGCGAGGATCATCAACATGTGCCAGGATCGCGCCGTCAGGGCGACCATAATCAACTCGGTCAGAATCAAAGCCGAAAAGCTGATAGCAACAATGTGGATAAACTCGTCGTCGAAGAGCAACAGGGCGCCGTACATTATAATTCCACCTAGATTTAAAAAATAGACAAATAAAATGGGAATTTGAAATGTCCATGATTCAGCTGGTCACTACATATTATTAAATATGCCAAGTCTAATATTGTAGCCACGTTACATACATAATTATTGTATATTACATATCACCTCGGTATTTCCCATGATTCAACCGGTTATTACATATTATTATATCACATAATACATATACATTATTAATATCCATCAACTATTACCCTGGTAAAGCGATATCAGTACCCAAATAAAGAACGTCTTAAAGGTCAGCGACCGTCCTTTCGACAGTTCTTTATAGAGTTCCGGATAGGTCATCAGAATTTTCGAGGAGACATCTTTATCGAGGACCAGAGAGAAGACCGGCAGCGTCGTGTAGATGGTGGCGTAGCCAACCATCAGGAAGCCCTGGTAGAGCGAAACCGAAGCAAAGTAGAATACTGCAGAGAAAATGGCCTGCATCGTCGATATGATGAGACCGCGGTGGATGACAAACTGCGACAGAGCAGCTGATCTCTTGTAGGATCTTCGGCCGTGCACCAACAGGAGGCGCACCACGTGACTGAACTGCGTCAGCGAGAAATCGGCGGCCAGAGACGCCTGTATATTATCAATTGATAATGTAATTAACTAATATCCAATTCAAGAGTACTTCACATGATTTATAAATATACGATACGGAATTAGATGGCGTTAAGAATAATTTAACAAGGGATTTAAAAATGTAATTGCTTTAAATTTAACTTTAACTTGACAACAATATCGATGGATATCATAATCTAGTACCTGTTTTCCTTCTTTTCCGACGATACCGACACCGACATCGGCCGCCTGGATCATCGACACATCGTTACCGCCGTCACCGATGGATGCGACGCGCTTTTTGGTATGCTGCTGGATCAGGCGGACTACGGCAGCCTTCTGCGTCGGCGAACATCGGCAACAGACGACCGCCGGAGACGCGCAGGCAAGTTCCATGAACTCCAGTTCGTAATACTGCAAACGGAAAAAATAAATACAATAATATATAAGTAATTCTATTGACAGGATATCAAAACTGGATTAATTACAAATGAAAATAAATAATTCCTGGGTTAAAGTTGTCCAGGATTTACCTTCAGGCAAAGTTCCAGCGATTCTCCGCGAATGACTAAAGCGCAGTCCTGTTTCCTCCTAAAGAGGTTCAGTTCCTGATGGACATCCGTCCTGGAATTCACCGGATTGAACACGTGGATACCCTGCGTCCTGGACACCAGCCTGGAACTCTTGGCAATGCACGTGGCCGTTTCCAGCTTGTCTCCAGTCAGCATCCAGATCCGGACTCCAGCGTTGCGTAACAGTTCCAGCGAAGTTCTGACATTATCCTGGAGTTTGTCTTCTACCCCGGTGACGCCGAGCAGTTCCATGTCGTGTTCCAGACTTTCGATGACGGCGGCAGTGCGGGAGGCTCGGTCAGTGACCGACAGTTTAGCAGCTTGGTACTGGGCTTCAAAATCAGCGTACGACTCTCTGCTGACGACCCGTTTGGCTATGACTAGTGTGCGGAGTCCCTCGCGGGCCATGTTATCGCACTCCTCCTCCAGCCAGTCGTTGTACTGGACAATGCTGGACATGATCGTGTCGGCACCCTTCAGGTAGAAGGTGATTTCGCCCGTCCTGTCGTCCGCGACGATGATGCCCATGCGCTTTGATTCCGAAGTGAAGGGGAACATCTGGAATCGGTCCACAAAAAAAAAAAACAAATTAAACCCGCTATTTTGAATTATTATACTGCCAAATTACTATATTAGCTATTCTAATAATACCCAATTAATTTAATTAAATTATTTAATAATTTACAACCTAATGTTTATCAAACAAGGCCTAAACTATAGTCAGGTGAACGAAAGCAAGATTGTTAAACTATAATACATAATTAAATTTAGTATTGATAATGTAATATATTCTAATAGATCATTAATATAATAAATAAGTCCTAAAGTTACCCTGCTAAATTACAATATACCTGCAAGATAGTATAACGCGTCTGCGTTCCATTGACGTCCTGCAGCGTTATCGACGTCAGATCCCGTTCGACTAGGGTCAATCCGACGCTCTCGGTCCATTTCACCAGGGCGACTTCATCGGGACTGGAAGCCTGATACGTCAGCACCTGACTGTCGCGGTAGTCGCCCTCTTCTCTGACCGGAGTCACATTGTGACATAACGCCACCGCTTTAACCGCTTCCGTCACACGCGTCTGCTCCGTTCGACGCATTTTCGGTCCGGCTGGCGGTGGATTAGTCGAACCGGCCTGCGTGAAACCTAAAATACAATCACCACTTAAAATGCAATAACTCATCATTATACCACGAACTAATTATTAATTAGTATTTGCGCCATTGATCGACAGATAGAAAGCTAGATAGATAGACAGATAGATAGTGGATAATAGATAGTCAATAGATAGAAAGACGGATAGACAGATAGATAGACATATAGATAAATATATGGATAGATAAACAGACAAATACTAGATTGATAGATGGACAGATAGATACATGGATATATACTTTGCAAAAGCAGGCTTTTAATTTCATCGAATGAATCAGCTCCATAGGAGGCCGTGCCAAGGTGCAGTTTGCGAAAAACCATTTCATTCTGAGTCAGAGTGCCCGTCTTGTCGGACAACAGATACGAGATTCGTCCCATTTCTTCGGCTATGGTCGTCGTACGGACTATGGTGCCGGGGATTTCGCGATCTCTCGATATGCACCAGGAGTAGAAGGCCTTGCCCATATCAAGGTTGACTCGCAAACTGAAATTAAATTCAAGAATTAATTAATACTCAATTAAACAATGAAATAATACTTAATTTCAGGTTATCCCAAATGTATTCTTCAAACTGATATTAGGTTAAATAATATCAAAGTCATATATTAAACATAAATATAGATACAATTACCACATATTAATAACATGTTATTAATATACTAACAATAGTAACATATGTCCATATATATTAAGTACTAATATAATAAGTACTACTAAAAAATCACCATAAAACAGTGGTATTATGTCAGTTAATGCCCGCGTTTGGTGGATGGAAAATATACCTGATGGGTATCATGTAAGATAGCAGCAGGACAAATCGGAAAAAGTATCGATACCACGGTCCGTGGAACCCTTTCAAGCACATCATTATGAGGGCTAGCGTCACGAGGGCTACAAACAGCACCTGTAAATGTATTTTTTCCTTAATATACTAGTACTTTTTAATTGACAAATCACTTATCGCTTACCATAACTTTCAAAATATTTAACTTTATAGTTTAATTTAACTTTTTTAATTGTAAGATATTAGTACATTTCATAAGTAAATATATCATCCGAGTAAGTTCATTTTAGGTTCATAATTAAATATAAATTTAATTAATGTTACGGTAAATTAATACTCTAGGTAATTTTCAATGAAACTTGATATATATAAAATGTTATGATTTAGTTATTATTCCCACATTTATAGACATTGTAATACCTTAGTTAACTGATTAACTTGGAGGTCCAACAGTCCCGCTTTACTCCTCGGCTGCGAGTTGTTCATCGAGCTCCTCGTCTCGCGTCCCGTGTACACAACCAAACCGAGGGCTGTTCCCGAAGCGACGACCGTGTTGGCCCATAAGGTGTTTTCAATGTTGAGAGAATCTTCCACGTGTTCTCCATTCGACTAAAATCATTATTCAAAATTCGATTTGAATAAACCAGGTAATTAATTCCTCACTTCATAACATAATATAGATTTGATGATATAAAGCTTAGTTTCATTGATAAAATTGATCTCTATGTTATTATACATTCAACTGCTGTTAACAAATAACAATAACAATGTATTGATTTCAACCTTTTCAAAGGTTCCGATGAACGTGTGAATATCCCTCTGCGGCTTTTCCGCATACACGGAGGCTTCCAGAGCTAACAGGTCAGCGTCCGTTTCCAGTTTCTGAGTCACGCCTACGGCCAGTCGGAGTTTCCAGTCAGTTTCGCCATCCAGCTGATCGGTGCGGATGAAACAAGCGCCGGATTTTTCCGTGGTCCTCAGCAGCACCATGTCGGCGGGTACCCTCTCGTCCTTCTCGACTTGAACCACGTCTCCGACCTTGATCCGGTGGCTGGGGATCTGGACGAAACCTGAGGTGGTGAGCTTCGAGTAGACCTTGTTGTTGACCTCCTTGTCCCGCTGCATCCGACGGTAATCATCGCAGGCCTCGCGCACCATCGTGACCGAAAGAACGAAACACTGTGGAGGAACATCAAGCAGATTAGACAAACACGGTTTACCGAGACGGGCTCAGCGGTAAGAAGAATTACGCTGACGCTACTTACAAGGGGCCCCCAATACGTGTAGAGGTAACCCACACGGATTTCGGGCACAAACTGACTGACGGCCATCAGAAGAAAGTATAAGTTCAGGAAAAATTTAAACTGCTCAAAAAGGACCTAAAGGAGCAAAACGAAAAATTGGATTACGAGGTAATTCTCACCCCTAATAAAACTTAAATCAATTAGTAAATTACCAAAGGTACAAATGAAAAGAAGCTGTATTTCTGGTTCCTGATGTGGTTTGATGGGAAATTCTCCGTCTGGTCCTTGCCGATCCAAACTGTGCGCGACCGCAGCTCTTTTCGCCGCTGCAGCCATCGCCGCAGTCTACTGAAATACCTGTTTACAAACAACAAATGTCAACAGACTGAACCACGTTAAAATTTTTATTTGAAAAAATAAAGACTATAAAGAGATTTTTTGAAATCTACTTTGTTTGTCTGCGCCCTCGTAACAACCACGTTTTCTCATCTAACAAATCACCAAGGGAATAGGAGGTGGACTTGTCTAAATCGGTCATTTCCGTCGAATAGTTGCTCGCAGAATGACAAACGAGCTGACCTGAAAACGCGACCTTGTCGTATTTTCGCCTGAGGCGGTGACCTAACATGACCTTTTCTTCCTTGATAGCTTTTTTCAAAACTTAGATTCCCATAACTCCTAAGATAATCACAACTAATAATTTGACGTGTTTGTAACAATCAGGTTTGGTTTAAAAGAAGTCATTAATTGATTGTTATTTGATTTATATTAAAATTTGTGCGGGATGATTAGCAACTGTGAGTTCCGCACCTGTTGTTCTTCTTCTTGCCATAGCCTCGCGCGGCCCGCCTCTGCCGCCGGACGAGCTCCGAGCTGCTGGAGTGCGATGCGTTGTCGTCGTGGTCGTAGTCGTCGTCGCCGCTCTCAAACGCTACGCGCAAAGGAATGGATTCCATGTGTTTTTTTGTGTTTAATAAGCACTGTATTTATTTTGAGCTAAATCCAAAACTTAGTAAGTACAAGCGTCATTAAGGATCAACTTAAACTAGAATCTGAAAATTTTGTGGATGGCCTTTTGGCAAAGTTTGGAGGAACCAAAAGATAAGAAACAGGAAACAAATGTTTACCTGGCTGACTCATTCATGCGCCCGCTTTTACTTTTATGAAATCCGTGTAAATTCAATTTAAAAATTATATTTTTAAGGTTAGGATTTGAAATATTTCGGGCTTGACGGTAATAAATGGATTTGACGATTCAATTGTAATTAAAACGGGCCTAACGGTTCAAGATGTCAAAAATGTTTCGTTTTTGGTCTGTGCAGGTCTGTGTGTGTACGTTCGTGGTCTGTTAAATATGCACTCCGGATTATACAGCGTTGCCAGTTTTCTTATTTTGTATGTTATATATGTTGTATTATTTTATATTATATTGTAATAAATTGGTTTAGTTCAGTTCTACTTCAGTTTATATAATATTATATTCATTCATATTTTATTTCATTATTTACGTATTTTAATTGCATCGTGTTTATCCACTTGCTATTAATTTTTATTTAATTTTGGATTTACTATTTTTAAAATAACTGAACATGTGAATATTCAATGATTATCTGGTTGAGGACGTCAAATCACAAACTCATTGTACAAAACAAAATAGTTCAAGTGGAAATAGTCTTTTAGAAATTGAAAACCTCTTAAGAATCATTACCAGATCTTCTTGAGATTAGAAGAGTCACGTGACCTTTTCTAATGCTCGTATCGCGTCTCGCGTCATATTTCTCTGTGCGCAGTTCACGAATGAAAGTCGCATCGCCTTCTGTTTCGTTCCCTTTCACAGCATCGCCTTAGTTGCTTCAAGATGAAGCTGTCAGTCCTGCTCGTTCTGCTCGTATTCTTTTGCATAACAGTTTCAATTGACAGCGCCCAAAGCGCACCGGCGCCGTCGAATGTAGCACGGGACACTTGGGACAAAATCCGTGCATCGTTCACCAGACTTTTCCAGCCAGCAAGAAACAACCAGATTGACCACAGACATCAAGCGGGTCTTGGTAATTTCATTCGACAGCGGTCCTGCCGGCCTGGCCAGATGCGCGACCATAACGGAGGCTGCAGGGCTCAATTCAGCATCGCCTGAAAATGCCGAAAATTTTCACCTGATTCTGTACAATCACGAATATGTTTGTACCGTTTTACTGTTTACTTTTATACTGGTTGGGGGCTGTTATATGTAGGCATCTGTCTATGTGCAAATATCAGTGTTCATCAAATGGCTTGTGTTTCAAGTCATTTGATCAACTAACGGGCTTATGTGTATCCCATGTTCAATAAACGTGAATTACTTAGTGAAATAACCGTTTCCCACTCTTCTTGTACGAACAATGAAAAGATATTATGTATGATGAAATACGATATAATTGATAGCTTATGCTTCGGGTGATTCGTATCGTTTTAGCTGATGTAAAGTATAATTAGGAAAATCTACATGGAGGCTTTACTTTGTGATAATCTAGTTACTGGTTTCTAACTGCACCTTTATATTAAGATGACCCTCATAAGTATTTTTCTCATTAACTTTCGATCGATTCACTTTTTTTAAAGAGACTGTTGATTCGAGTCTTTGAACTTTGACATGCTTTCTGTCACGTAAACAGCTTGAATATAGCGATAACACTTGGATTCTGAGAGAAGCAAGGAGGAAGAGTTTATGTTATGAAAACAACCTCGCGGGTCTTCTATAGCATAGCATTTTAATGAAGACATATATACATTTTACTGTATTTATAATTTATGTACATCCGCTCAGGTTGCCCGATGATATTCACGCGTTGTTTTGTCAAAAAGGAGGATGAATATCCAATGCAAAAACCAGCAG
This sequence comes from Leptestheria dahalacensis, assembly GCA_022114935.1. Classification (NCBI taxonomy): domain Eukaryota; kingdom Metazoa; phylum Arthropoda; class Branchiopoda; order Diplostraca; family Leptestheriidae; genus Leptestheria; species Leptestheria dahalacensis. Next base: position 15,518 of record JAIQCU010000847.1, read on the forward strand.
GTCGAGGATCTGCTGAACGAATTGCTGTTAACCGTCTGCCTGCTGGATTTGGGCGAATATCGCTTGCATCGCATAATATTTCTTTATGCGCAGTTTAGGAATACGGTCTCATCGCTTTCTGTTTCGCCGCATTCATGGCATTGCCTTGGTCCTTTCAAGATGAGGCTGCCTGTCCGGCTTGTTATGATCGTATGCATTTGCATTTCAGTGTGCAATCATGGCGCCTCAAGTGCGCCTTCGCCGCTAGTCTTCGGTGCTGTACGAGACGCTTTCAACGACGTTGCTGTTTGGTTCTCAAACCACTTCACGCGTGTGTTCCCACGAAGGTATGCAGCCCAAAGCGGAATACGGGGTTTTGAATGACGGGAAATTCGTATATTTCTGAAAGTTTGGGATTTTATTTTTCCAAAACTAATGAGTCAATTGTAATGAAACTTTATGAGTCTATTAATCCCTACTACCTCGACAGCTAGTAATTTTCGAGCTGCTATAACTTTGAATATAAGGGGGGTAATAAGCAATCAATCCCCAGCGAGAACCCTTTTTTTCATTGCACTGGACTGCACACAAACGTCTCTGTACAGGGCAAGCCTCCCAGGGTCTACGTCAACTTCAAGGCCCATTTCGTCAAGTCCCAGAAAAGCTGTCATTACTCAGGACCCTGAAGACACGGAAGTGCCTGAGAACACCGCGGACGATGACGATGAATACGCGATCGATGATGGTGATAGCATTCCAATACGTATCACTTGTCCTCTTTGGAAAGTGCTTGACCATACTGGAAACCGTTGCAAATCTAGATTCAGCTTTTTCGGTTAGATTATAGGATGGTTCACGGATTGTCACATGAAGTGAATAAATCTCGTTTCCTTTTTGGCCCTCAATGGATTATGTTGAAACAATCAATCCCATAGATGATTTATTTGTATTTCAGTAATCGATCATTAAGGGGATACATAACCAAGTCCAAATAGACAACTGTCATGTTGGGTAAATACAAGTCTCAAATACAGAAATCGTTGGTGGTAGATCAAGTAGAATCAGCTGCCATTTAGAATAGACTCCTGCAGTTGCCGTTGCCGTCCTGTCGCTGAATAGGTGGGCACCTGCGCATCATGAAACTCCATCCTATGCGATCCTCGCTACCCCGATGATTGGGCTCATAGCCTGCAGCTTCCTCCAGGAAAAGTCGACCCCAAATTGGTGTCCAAGGAGCGCCGCGTGCTTCATCGATGATGAAAGCTGCGACGATGGTTACTACGAAGATTCCTAGCAATAGCTTCATTTCTGTGGTACTCAAGAAGCTCCTACTAATTCAATGGTTGCCGGGGCAATTGACGTAATTGAGAGCTACTACGGGGCTTATGAACGGTCAAGCTCAGTTTTTGTCAATGCTCTTTGTTAGATACGTGACCGCCAGATGGCGGGAGAACAAGGTGGAAGCTTTTATGGAGTGAAGAGTTTGGCTGTCAAGAGAGAGCTACGAAAGTGAATACACCTGTCTGAACACGGTCCAACACTCTTATTGGTCAGTACACTGAAATGAAAGAAAGAACGGGGAGTTTACGAAACCGACTCGCTATCTGGAGGATTGCGCCCTCTCTCGATCTCAACGTTACGAGATAATTCCAACGACAGATGTTCTCCTTCGAACCCAAGCAAAACTAAATTATAAAATACACGAAATATTCAACCCCATTTTAGCTACATCTATATATAAACATAAACATATATATACACACTATGTTATATTTTAGTGTTGCACTAAATAAGACATCATCTTAGTAGGACGAATAAACTGCAAGAGAGACACTGGAACAAATGGTTTCGATACTGCAGGTTGACCAGAAGACATAGGCTTCCGGCCTGCATGTCCGGTTATGAATTAAAATAAATATAATATGTATATTATGTAGATAGAACGCAGAATGCTGATGCGACGCAAATCACGTAGCTACACAGCTGAAATGTTATCGAACTTTTCTGAAAGCTGGACGAGGAAAAGTTTATATTTCGATAAGCGCCAGTCGTTTGGAGTTGGATGGAATTGGATGTCATAATGATGTATCTTAAACCAAATTTACTTGTATTACATGATATCATACTTAAGGCTAACGTGACTCTAAGTCGTATAATAGTGTCAGTAGGTGCGTCGGTTTGTTACATACAATATCCTTGTTCAATGTAATTAAACTTCTTATTAATTTGAAGTAAGTTAATAAGTAGTTATAAGTCAAAATCAATATTTTAAGACGCAGTAAATAAGTAATAATTCCATCATACAATCAAATTCCATATGAATTCTTATAGTTGCAGAAGCACCTTAACGGAAAAAAACCACTAAAATGGTTTTTAACTCCCCCTGCGCTGATAGTGAACACGACCAGATCATAACAAGTTGTAACTTATACAGGGTTGATAGTTGCATACCTAGTTTTGTATTTAAACATCTGTCAGGTTAAGCATACACAGTTTACTCAGTACAGGATGATGAACCGTACTTAGATCCAGGCCCCAGGATGCATGGTTTACAGCAGGTTCGAGTAGAATCAGCAATTAGAACATGGTCCTGCAGATGCCGTTTCTGTCTAAGTAGTGGTAAGGTGGGCACCTGCGAACACGATTACGGCATCCTACGCAGTTGGTCCAGGACACAGCCTCTGCTTCGTTGATGATCAAGAATGCAATCATCGATATTAGAAGGAATGTCAGCAACGGCAGCTTCATTGGTTAATAATACGTGCGTAGAGCGCACAAGCTTTCGATTCTGTAGTAAAAGAGCAAGTGAAGAACTGGAGAGCAAGCACGGGGTTTATAAACGCTTGAAATGCATTTTTCTTCGCCCGTGTTGTCCAATAGTGAAATGAGTGCGAGAAATGGAGGGTTTTACGAAACCGATATTTGAAGGATTCTGATGTTTTTAAGCATATGATAAGCAAAACATAAAACGTACTGGTGATTCCAATTGTACGTATTTATGTGTCGTAATGCTGTTGTAATTCACGTTGGTAATACTGGTATTTGACCTGGCTTCAAATTTGCAGACATTTGAATCGAGATTAATAAATTGTATTCAAACTGGTAAGCTGAAAAGGAGAATAAACAACGGAAGTTTCATAGTTTAAGGTTAAGACGCTATGATACTAATTATCAGTACTATTAAAAACTCACTTGAATCTTGCAGAATATAATAAACCCAGCCAAACTATATACAGTAAAATATCACAAAAAGTATGCGGATAGATTCTACTTCAACTATATCACAATGTTTAATTTTTAAACTCGTATAAAATTAACGAAATAAAGAAGTATAACTCGTGTATTTAATGAATATAAATAATCTCAAAGTGTTCGTTTATTTAATGTTGTACGAATTAGTAAACCTTCACCGAGAAAGGAACTCCAACAAAAAGTTTAGTTTGGTCGCATTCAATTATTTTAAAGATAAGATTGGGATTACAGATCTGTTTTATAAATTTCCCATGAATTTCATTTAATTTCGTTCATTAATGAAATCAGTAAGATGTTCCTATTTGTCAACAAAGGCAACGCCGCTTCCATTGGTTGTCGGTTGCCATAGCAACCGAATTCAAAATAAACAACCTTGCGACCAGCGACAAGTTCAGATTATTACACAGGCATCGTCAAGTTTATATTTCTGTAAACTAAAGAAGAAACAGAGGCTAAATATTAACCTAATTCGTAAAAGTTGGTATGTCGGTTTTCAAGCACGCCGACTGGTGGAACACGAAATGCGGAGTCGACGAATCGTTCGATTGGCATAGCCTCTGTATTGAAAATATCGACAACAGTGAAGATGGACCGCAGAAAATCATAGTCGGAAGTCTTGAAGGTTTCTTAAGAGTATACAGTCCGGGTGGTGATTACGAACCAGACGAAGGAAACCAAACAGAGAGGAAATATTCACCCGCAGACCTACTAATAGAGACACAGCTTACCGCTCCTATTCTCGCAGTTGCTGCGGGAAGGTTATCTTCATTGTAAGTATAAATCCTGCATAATTCTATGACATTGCTATGTAATCTGTAACGTCTCGTACGCAGGAACAAAGGCAAATATTACTTAGCCGTACTTCATCCCAACATGGTCTCGGTATACGGTATTCATCACACTAAAAGCAGCGATGAGGACGACTACATTGCTCAGTACTCGATCAGCCAGCTGTATGACCACCAACTGCCAAGCCACTCATATAGTATGACGATTGGACCCTTTGGCTCTGTTCAGGACCGGGATTACATCTGTGTTCAGACTCTGGACGGTTTACTCGCAGTATTCGAGCAAGACAAACTGGGTTTCACCTGTACACTGCCCGATTTCTTCATCCCAAGTCCCGTCACCTATGTCGGCAGAAGCTCTGATGCATTTGTTTTATTGGATTCTGAATGGAATTTAAAAAGCTTTAGGTGAGATTATATCTCATCAATAACCTTCTATCGGTATATCTATCTACCTATCTAACAATCTAACCATCTACCTTTCTATCTAACTATCTGTCCTGTCTGTCTATCTCTCTATCTATCTAAATATTTTTCTACCTGTCTATCTAGCCATCTACTTACCTACCCATATTTGTATCTTGAGTTATCTGAATTCTCCCTATCTGTGATATTTATAATTAAATTGAAAAGAATTTTTAAATTTTAATTTATTTTTATTAATTTCTATAACTGGTATGAGACGTTGGCTTCGTCAGCGGTCAGCAACTCGGGGAAACCAAGCCGCACGGGACCGGAATGGAGCATTCCGGTCGGCCAACGCGTAGTTGACATAATCTGCGTCGAAACTACCAAACACGCCGTCATCTTAGTTATAGGAGAGAAGGAAATCTTTGCTTTTAAGGACACGGGATCGTTCCTGTGGACCAAAAAGATGGAATTTCACCCCTTGTGTGGCTTTGCCTATTGTTCACGTAAAATATTATTTTAAATAATTATTTTTTTTTTACAAAAATTACGACATTTGATCTTAGCCAGGGATTCTGATAAAGTCATCTCATTAATCTGCACCCATACGAGGAGCTTACTGGTGTTCCAGGACGACGTCCTTTGCTGGAACACGCAATTGCCGTTCAGTCCTGTCGCCTTGAGAAAATCAACAAACTTTCAAGTAATAATCTAATTAATTTTAATTGTGATTTGTCAATAACTTTTAATTTTTTTATTTTGAAATATCATTTAGCGCGTTCAGTTTTGTAAATGTTTTTCAAATTTTTATGTTTTAGTCGGTTTCCGGGCTTTTGGCGATCCTCTCAGACCAAGGAGACTTGAACGTGTGCTACTTGGGGACCCAGCCGCTCGCTCACAAGTTCCATAACAGTCAGGCCGGTCGATTCAACTATGAGACCGCGCTTGGCGACATTCAGAAGCTGACCAGACGACTTAATAGCACCGCTCTGAAGGACGAGAATGAAGGACTGGCTCGAATCTTAAAACCGACCATCGAACTGAAAGTCGATTCAGATCCCAGAGATGAATTGGTCGATAACCGCGAAGTACTGGCTTTCAGCGGAAATATCGATATACGTATCGATAATATAGAAGTCAGATCGATGCAAGTATCGATATTGACTGACAGTGCGATAGTAGCGCGGCCGTCCTCGTTTGGATTTGCCAACACAGGTTAACTTAAACTAAAATCAGTTAATTCTTATCTATGTTATTATATTATATTGCAATTTAGTCTCACCAGTTTATTTTCTATTATGTTTTAAATAGGACAACCGAATGTACAGTCCGTCGTGTTTTACGTCGATCCGGAAGCTTCGTTAGCCAAGTCGACGCAAGTCAAAATCCGGGCGTATTATTCGGACAGAGGCAGAGGTTCATCGTCCGAGGAGACTTTCAATCTTCCCTTGAAAATGGCAATGAAAGTCGGTCAACCCGAGCGAGAGGCCCAGTTTAAGTTGACGCTGTCCTGCAACCGGGCGAATAGCATCACTTTTGACAAACTGTTTCAAGGTATCGTTCATTTCTGTAACCTATTAGCATTACCGTTTAGTTATTAATTAATAACATTAACATTTATACTGATTGTTTATCTGTTGATACTATATACATGTAATGTATATTACTGTTTAAAAAACTTGACCTTCATACTAATTAAATTATGTATGTTTGAAAATGAGCCAGATTTGGATCCAGATGCCTTGTCAACCAACTGCCTGGCCCTGGAGCACATCGACGGTACCGTAGTGACGTTATTGGCTTCTAAAACCACGGACAAATACCGGATCCAGTCGAACAGCTTGGATGCACTGCTGCTGCCCGCAGCCGAACTGAAAAGGAGACTTGAGATCCTTCCTGTCCAAGGATTGCCTTTCCAGTTTGGGTTAGCGTCGCCTGTTCCAGTGCAAGAAGCCTGGCCCTACGTCGAAAGCCACTGGAAATATTGGAAAACCTGCAGGAAATATCGGGTTGGGATCGATTGATGGAACACAAGTTTGAAAATCGATAGTCAACTGGTTCTGATTGATTAGGATGATGTGAGCCGGAAACTGGAACAGTACCTAGTCATCGAGAGGAACCTCGTTAAGCGGGTTCAGAACAGGAATTATGACAAGACGGAAAATGTCAAGGAATTGTTGAATAACGCTGCTGAGCTGCTGCGCAGCTCGGCTGGAAAGTTGGAGCAAGCACAAAAGGTTGGTTACTTTTTGGTTCTAATAAGATATTTTCGAAATTATTGCGAGATTTTCAGTAATATTGTTTCTCCTCTGAGAAATCAAGGTTTTCCGGAGTGCGTCTATTCAGCTGGAAGCTTCGCTAGCCCTGCTGCTGGAGCTGATCTCTCTAGTCCCTTCAACCAAACCAGAATCGCTGGCCGACCTAAGGAATGCACTTTTCCCTGTCAGTGAAAATCTGGACGAGGAGAACGTAATTGTCAAGTTCATATCTGTATTCACAAATCTAACAATTGTATTTTATATCATGGTTGGTTTATTTACGACCTAAATTGAGTATCATAGGTGATCTTTTGTATCAGCAGGGACTTTAATTAGTTTTATATTTGAAGTAGTTTTTTTATTTTTGATTTGGTAATAAAAATATTTTCCAGTCGTGGCAGGTGCTAACCGACCAGAAGCTCACTTACATCATCAAGCGCTGGAGTTCCGTCGAGGTTTTCAAGGATTTTGCCTCGCTGAACAGCGATCCCAAGTCGCTGGATCTCAACAAACTGAGGAAGAAATTCCTCCAGGCTTTTGATATGGCAATCAAAGGCTTATCTAGCTCCACTTCTACCAAACTTTAGAATTTACCGTCAAATTTAACATCGAATTTATCCAATAATTTCGTGTGTATTGCGTCATAAAGAGCCTCGTGTGAAAACTTTAAAAAAAAAACATCGCATCCCAATAAGGCATTTATATTTATATATGTAAAGGGTGAACTTTTCACTCACACAGTATTTAAAAATTATCGAGTTGTGAAACACACAGTAAGAGTTAAAAACCAACAAACAATCCTGGTTTAAAAAATTTCCTGATACCCAATTTGTTTATACACACATATTTACAAAATTAAACAAGTTGATCGCTTTTTTTTCTCTTATCGAAAGTAAAAGGGACAGTCGAATTATCACTGGAGAATTTATTATAATTTTTTAAGGATATTAAATAATCAACAAGAATAGTAAATATAGTTTGCCTACATTTGCCCGGGAGGCAAATGAGTCGGGTACTGTACAAGACCGTTCGTATTGGGACGCATCAGATCCTGGGTTGACTGACAATGTATCCGCGGACCGGGCTCGGGCGTGTAAGTGAAGGTCAAGCGGGTGGCGTAGATGACCCCGTCGCTGCGCACCAGGGACACGGGTACCTGCGTAGGACCGCGGATCCACTGCCAGCCGGAACGGAAGGCCGAAATGTCCGGGACGACGCAGAGGATCGACTCCTCGCAGCGGAACATGGTTTCAGCCTCGACATCGCCGAACCAGACTTTAAGGTTCGGGGTCAGGTTCTCGCCGAGAAGTTCCAGCATGGCCACATCACCGCCTCCATTCAACTGCAATATCGAAATGACGGGTTTAAAACAGGTGTTTCTGGTTTATCTAATTTAACTGTTGTCATGATATCGATGAATCGCTTCATCTATCTATCTTACTATTGATTTATCTTGATGTTCATTTATCTACCTATGTACGCAACCCAGCTCTCTGATTAACTACTTACCAGTCTGTCTACCCATCTATTTATCCATACTTAGTCTAATTTACCAACTGTCCATCTATCTATCTCTCAATCGGACTGTTTATATCTGTCTGGTTAACTGCCTCCGTAGAACCTATCTAATCTATCTACCTATACTTCCATCCAACTATCTATCCACCTACCTACCTTCCTATACGGATATCTGTACCAACCTGTCAACCCATGTACCAAGCTACCTATCCGAACATCTTAACCGTCTAACAGTTTTGTCCACACAGTACTTTTATCTATCTATCTATCTACCTATTTATCTGTCTATCTCTCTATCTATCGTCTATCTATTGACCAGTTTTACAACAGTAGATTGATGATTTGATGGTAGCTTGATACACTGGAAAAGCCAGCGGCTTTGTAACCGCAGACGACTGCAATCTTAAAAAAAAAGCCTCTCAGTCCCAGTTCTAGTCGAGTGTTGTCAGATCGGATTGAGCGTACGTGTTACCCAATGGGCTGATATGATACAGGAGTTTGAAAGAGAAAATATACTTTCTGAAGGAAAAACTCTTAAAGGGAAATAAAGAGGGAAGAAAAAAAGGGCCGTGAGAGAAGTTATGAGTTGATTGCTCTGGTAATGTCTCACGCCATTGAGGCGTGAGTACTGGAATGCAGTTCTCACGGGAACGCGCCGTCGACGCCATTCCCAGAGCTTTTTTCTGTCTCTTTACACAAAACGGGGAAAATGCTTCCAAGGCACGGGTGACGAACAATGACCGCACCGTTCTGTGGTCAGTAGAAAAACCAATTCTCATTCCGACTATGTCTTCAATATAGATATGCAAAAATGGCTTCCTCCAGACTCACGTGTAGTGAATGGACGACTGGAACCGGTGTGATGGGACTGCGGACGGGACCCATGGCCTCGTAAAACTGGTATTCCGCCTTGTCGGTGCTGATTATTGTCCAGGCTGCTCCGTCGTTGATCATCTCTTTATTGGGTTCTTTGGGGCAAGGCGTGGCCTGTGGGAATCATGTTAAGTTAATTGATTCTTTGCGTGTATGGAACTTGGTTATGTCGTTTCAGTTTGGTTGTTTGATTTGTTTGCTTGTTTGTTGGCTTATAGTAAAATTCTGTGCGTTTAGTACCAAGCTGGTTTATCTTTGGTTTTTTGCTTGTTTCTAGCGGATGGTTGTTGGTTTGAGAAGCTGTTTATGTCTTGGCTGTTGTTCCTTGATGTTTCTTTGATTGTTTGTTTGATTGTTTGGTGGTTTGTTTGTTTGGTGGTTTGGTTGTTTGTTTGTTTAACTGTTTGTTTGTGTGGCTGATTGCTGGTTAATGCTAGAACATACCTGGAACTGGATGATACGCTCTTGAGATAGGCACAGGTACATTCGTTCAGTGTCCTTCATGTAGAAGGCGCACTTGTGCAGCTGCGACACGGGGTCGTCAGCGTCGAGTACGGCCATCTGCTTGTCCACCTTGCGGATGACCAGCCGCGGCAGCGCCATCCCCGTTACGCTGCACACCAACTTGACCGTGCTGCCGTAGTGGATGTATCCGTCGCGGACGGTAAACTCTTCCGACTCCGATTCCGCTTCGTCCACTTTTAAATTAGTAGCAATTAAATTAAGTGAATTTGACAAGTGCACGAATGAGTGAATCAACTGACGGAAGTGAATGAATGGATGAATCAGATGATTGAATCTATCAATGACTTAAATAGACGAATTTATAATAATCCTTGAATGAATCAAACGAATGAATGAATGCGATAAAGGAGTTAAAATTACGTAAGTGAATGGTGAAGGCCCCCCACTGGGTAGAGCTAGCGTGAAAGTTGTTATTGTCGACGTGCAGGTAACGAGTACTGACAGTCTGGGAACGGAGTCGATTGAACAGGGCCACTTTGGTTCCACTGGCGATGCAAACTTCTCAAAGAAGACAAACCATTCTTAATTAGCATCACTAACCTCATTATGTAATACGTTATAGTTCTTCATAAGGTGAATTAATGAATTAAAGTGAATTTCAAAGCTTACGGTCAGCGTTTTTCAACGACTGCTTCTTTTTGGACGGTTTCGAAATGACCTTGATCCTCTTGCTGTGAAACACACCGATGTCCTGTCCGTTACCGAAGAACATCTTGACCGTCAGCGTGAAATGTTTCCTCTTGTCTGAATCCGAAATGAAGAGGGTCTTGGCTGCGCTGTAATTCTGTTCAATGAGACACAAAAATTAATTCCAAGTACTTGATTTCCAGTAGATTAAACGCACTAAATTATATTTAAACAGATAATAATAAATAATAGAAAATAGATAGACAAAACAAGAAACTCAAATAGTAAATTAGGTAATCAAATAGATAAATTTAAAGATAGGAGAATAGATTACCTTGCCATTAAGATCCAATTGCTGCATATCTTGGTCGGAATTACCGATACCGATGAAAGCGCACAGCTGCGACGCCGCCTCGGCTTCGGCGGGGCTGGCGCCGTTAGCCGTCGCCTCGCGCTGGATCATCTCGCGACGCCGCCGCCAGCCGTCGCCGAACAGGTAAATGCAAGGCGGCGGGCAGAAGAACCGTTTCTCGTTACCGTAAGACTTCTGTGCCACCTTTAAAAATAATAGATAACTTTGTATTATCCCTTTCAGGTTAATTTCCAATTAAACTTCTAATTAATTCAGCTTTAATTATAAAATTGCGTTATGACGGTGATATACAGTCATCATAAAATTATTATTAAAATTGATTAAAATTACCTTGGCGTGAAGGATAACAATGACCATATCGTTGTGTTCCTGCAAGTAGCGCATCATTGCGTCACGTGTTAGTCGCTGTTCTTTGGGACGGTATAGACCAGACCTTTTTGCGAAGAATCGATAATTAATAATCGGTAGTCAACAAAATCGTTAGTAATCGATTACTGACGAAATGGTAATATCGATTAATACCCTGAGCTAAATGGTAGTCGATCTATAACAGATGATAGTAATCGATAATCAACAGAATCTTAGTAATCGATTGTTTGATTAGAGCGATAATGATCGATACACACCCGTATCTATCGATACTGACAGGCGGTGAGGGTGTCGACAGTGGAGACGGGGGTGTCGGTAAAGCCCCGGCCATTCCTGGGATGGACATTGCATAGTTCTGCTGCTGCTGCTGATGGTGCTGAGGGGTTAACTGTCCGCTCAAGTGTCCGTTATCGCCGTTATTCACTTTGTCCGGAGGAGTGAGGGTACCGGCCATCAGTGAATTCGAAGCCACTAGAATGAAACCAAAGAAATTAGATCTACTAGTTGCTATTGTATTACTACTTTCGTTAGCCTAGTAGCTACTTGGTAAACCAGCTGCTTATCAATCTTGTAACTTCTGCTTTTAGTTTAGTTTGAAGTTAGTTAGCAAAGAGGTCCATCTGGCTAGCGAACACCTTTAGTACTTCGTAACAACTCAGTGGTTTGCCAGCTAGTGATTGTTGTTAGTTGTTAGTTAGTTATAAAGTTCATTGGTTAGTGGCTAGCTGGTTAGCTAGCCAGTAGGCTATTAAGCTAGTTTAGCTAGTTAGGTAATTATTTAGTAAGCTATCAGTTAGTTAGCTAGTTAGTAAGCTGGTTATAGTTCAATAGTTAGTTGAATTGGTTAATCGCTTAGTTGAGACTAGTCAGTTGGCCTCTTAGTTTACTAGTTAGCGCCCATTAGTAAAGTTACTCGGTTAAGTTAGTTAGTTAAGTAACTGTTTTTTAAGCTAAACTATGTAAGTTGACTAGTTAGTTACTTCTAGCAGTCTGCGTACCTTGTAGTTATAGTTAACTAGCTAGATTAGTAAAGTAGTTTAGTATATTCTGCTAACCATTCTAGCTGTACAAGCAGTACAAGTATACAACAAGACTAAATGACTACTTAGTTCCGACACGGTAACAGGAATGTTTCTGTCGACCGATACTGCGGTAACTTCCACCGGCACTCGACGAACTTCCTTGGCTACCAACTCATCAAACGTGAACTCGTAAGGCAATTCAGTCATATTGTTCAGTTCATGTCATTGACTGTTTCAGTACAACTAACAAACATCTATCTTGATTCACGGACGATTGATAAGCAACTAAAGGACGATCTTGAAAACTGACCGGGGTTTATACTCTTACAGTCACCGAGTCACTTGCGCGGGGAAACGCGTGAGAAAATGACAATCTGTCGGGGTATTTTCTCTGTAAGGTATTACGTGATGAGAGATACAGGGCCAACGTAAAACCCGCGCAGTCGCAGACATTTTGAGTGTATGTTATTATAGTTGTTCATATAATTATAGTAAAAGTTAATTATTTAGTTACAATGTTGAATATCGCTGAACTCCTTCGTTTGTTTTCGATTTCGTATGATTAGGGTGGTAACCATAAAAGTTAACTCGAATTAAAGTCTAAAACTGGTAGAATTGTACGCACATATATATGAATGATTCAACTGATTGCCAACTGACGACTCCTGGAGAAAGGGGGCAGCTATATCTTAGATATAAGCCCATGTGTAGAACCAAATGTCGCAGAGTAATCGATTGATTAATTAATTGCACAAAGGGAAGGGGGAGAGAGGTAAAAGCGCACAGGACCAAGGAGAGGGCCTTACCCAGCACCTGTGGTAAACCTGGCTGGTTCCCACGGTTCGCGTTTCCCTCCCCCCCTCGTATCCTTATATACTTATGGACGAAATCCACAGTTCATGTATGAATTTTTTACTTTATTGGAGTTAAACTTAAATCGCTTAATTCAGTATCGAAAATTAACTAACTTCATTACATTACTGTAGTTGTAATCAAATACTAGTTATAGTGATATCATTACAATATAATTAGTTTTATTATATAGCTAGAAGTGAAGTAATCGTCAAATGGTTAATTAACTCATCCGTGGTTTACTAATTCCAATAACATTTAATGTCGTTAACTTNCTCGAACTGGACAGGTCGACCGGATGGCTGTCCGTTCCGAATCCCGCCGGGTGTCCGCTATGCTGTCCGTTAAGGCTAGTCAGGTTGTACGAGGCCGGAGGAGGATGGTGAGGATGCGGCGGAGTCAACAGTTCCGTCATCACCGATCCGCCGCCGCCGACGTTACCGTAGTAGTTGTGATGCGACGTCGGAGTGGAATAAGGATCCGATGCCAACTGATGCGGGTGCTGCGGAGTGTTCCAGACGTCGACGTCGCCGACGCTGCTGCTGGAAGTGTTGGCGCTGCTACTGGCACTGCTGGCCGAGGCTTCCGACCGGCTCTGCGGGGTCTCGTAACCGCCCAGACCGAAACCGTAATGCGCCTGTGTATAGTCGACCAAGAACATCGTCAGTTGTTAACCTTAAAAATTCTAGTGAAAACTAAAATTAAATAGTATTGGTAGAGAGGTAGGTAGCTTAGATAGATATATAGATAGGTACATAGATAGATAGACTGATTGACTGACAGAGGCAGATAGAACCTTAAAGAAGAAAGATAGATAGATAGAGGTAGTGTAGTTTAGGTAGATGATAGACAGACAGATAGATAGATAGATAGATAGATAAAACGTTAAAGTTCCAGGTTCTTCGTTCTCCTGGAGTAAGAACTCCCAAAACCTGGAGCAGAACTGGAGAAACCTGGGGAAGAAAAACCCGTCGACTGAACCTCAGAACTTCCGGATAAAACTTAATTTAATTAGCATTAAGTTTAACGTTCCAGGTTTCTCGTCTTCCTGAAGAAAAGCCGAAGAATCCTGGACAAGAATTGGAGAAACCTGGAGAAGAACTGGAGAAAGCTGGAGCAGAAACCAAGCTGAATAATTGGACGAGGTAATCAAGAAGTAAAGAAGAAACAGCGCTGGTGCGGGTTGCGTGTTATTCCAGGGGAAGATATCTCCCTCTCTTTCTACAGCTACCTAACTCTCTCTTGTTTGAATTAGAAATAGGAATGAAAAGCCAGTCACGTGACGCAACGGGAGCCAGCCTATCAGAAAAGCCCTGCGACTGTGTGTGCTGCGCGTCAGGTGCATCGGTTCTCACGAATCAACGATCGCCCGAGCAAGAGGAAAACGCGTGAAACATTCACGAACCCGCACCGTTTATTTCTCTCTTTATTTGCTCATTTTTTATATTTTTTAAATATTACTTATTATCTATTTTTTTTATTTGGTGGAAAAAAAACTATACGTAAATATATTTATTTGTAATTGTAATATCCGGTTCGATTTGTTGAACAGAGCTTCTTTGGCATAGTTAACTATATAGTTGTATTTATCTAAGAATTTAAGTTAAAGATAGTTAATCAGCTTGATTAATGAACTAGCTGTATAGTAGCAAAGACAACGGAATATCAAATTAACAGTCCTAGGTGATCTTAGCCTTTGTGAAACTGATAGTATGAGTTAAAAATACTTCTATGCATGTTCTAAATGCTAGGTGAGTTTGGCTTTGGATCCTGCTTTCATTCATTCCAGCTGATATTGACTCGACGGGTCAACTTTGGTGTTCAAACGCCAAACTCGACTAGTTTTTATCCATGTGCTGTTATCCAAACCCCAGTCTAGCTTGACTGCGTGATAATAATCCGGTCAGGGGTCCAAGATATTAAGGATAATAAATTTTAATGACATTATCGATAATTGTCATTATCTTTAAAGATGGTAAATGAACGTGAAACATACCCAAGCATCTGATGAATTTCTAGGTTCCATGATTTCCATATCCATAGCATCGGGCATTGCCAAACGAGCAGTCCAAACGGAATCAACAGTTTTCTGGTGTCGCCTTTTCTTCCGACAAAACTCAACTTTAGCCCAACTCAACAAAAGTTCAACTACGACTTCAGCAAAAAGAAAGGAACGTTGTGAATCGCTTGTCTGAAGTCACATGAAGACAAGCCAAAGTGCTGTTGGTAGGAGTAGATGTTGTCGAGGACCCCACTCGATGAGAGACTGGTGTTGCATCAAATGAAACAGCACAGTTAAATGGACCGACTTCTTATCAAGAATAACCTAGCCCAGTATAGTCTGGTCCTCCTCCCCCTCCGTATAGCAGCTGCACTTCCAACTGTTAAGAGCTCCGCCCATAGTCCCGCCCCTTGCTCGAAGACACCTCCCCCCTTGTAAATGAACGATTATAAGGCTGGTGTGGAATTCCACGGATGTGCATTGGTATTCCGATAAACTGCGACGATTTGCCATTGACTCACAAATGTTGATCTAATAATTACATGTTATTGCTATTCAAATGAACAACGATTGTGTTGATGACAATCAATCAGAATGTATAAGCTAGGTTTATAAAATGGTTACGTACTGGATTTCGTGATGTATAACTTTAGGAATGAGTTAATTTGTTTAAAAGTAAGATTCAATCTTAGAATATTTCAATCATTTCAAGTTTAAATTACGTAGTTTTTTTCAAATTAACACGATTTTGTAGTATCCACTTACACGACAGATAAATAGACAGATAGATGCAAATGTAGATAGCTAGACAGATAAATGGATGGATAGATAGATAGATAGTGTCTAAATTCCATACTTTATTTCACACAAATCTTTGAAAACACGACTAAGTTAAAAATACAATTATATTTGAATGCTAAATAATCCTTGCTATTATATACGTCAATATCAACCCAATCACTGTAATATTTGTTCTTAATTACTGATACAACGAAATTGAAAATGGCACAGATTTTGCAATGTTGTATATACTTTGACAACCACTTTTTAAACACAATTCATCTCTTAACTAAACTGCTGTATATTTCGAATATATTACATTCTATCTACCCCAGTCTGATTACTGTCATACGTAAAAAAACACTCCTGCTAAAGAATTGGTAAACAAGTTTCGATATGAACTGAAAAATTGCAAGTCGTGTTTAGTATAGCCAGATTCTCGATTTCATTGTGAAATTATGAACGTGGGAAAAGACGGCGAGAGGGGGGATCAAGCGCGCCACGGCTACAAACAAGGGTGAGAACGGAACAGATTTACTTGTTACACGACGGTCCCTATATACTTACAGGCCAAAAATCGCTTCCGGATTGGAAAAAGAGTTTCTTCATACTGCCTGTGAGTGAGTGAGTGTGTATGTGTTATTCCCCAACCCCACCAGCGATATATACGTCCTGTGTATTTGGACGGTCTAGAGTAATTAAAACGGGTTCTTTGCTGGGGATAAAGTTGACTGCTTACTGCTCCTACATTTACAAAGATATAGCAACCCAAAAAATACTGAGTGTAGATCTAGGTGCAGTTAATGCATTGCTAAAGTTTCATTGAAATTAGTTCATTAGTTTTGCCAATATAAAATCCTAAAGTTTGCAGATTACCATAATTCCCAACCATTCATTGAGCCCCCTGGTTCTTTTTTTGTTGCTCCAGACCTGTTTTTCTGCAAATTCAAAACAGGCTCTCAGATTTCGCGTTACGGTTCCCTCCTTCAGGCGAAAACAAAAAATCACTGATCGTTTAACTGCTTTTTGACCTGCGAGTATTTCGCAAATTCAAAAAAAAACTATATGCTAATTTTTTAAATAATTATAATAAAAACTAATATTGTATATTTGTTTGCTAAATAACGGATGTAATTATTTTAATCACTAATCATCAGCTCATTATTTTAAGTAATTTTAATGACTAATCTATATTCGAAATCATCAACCTTAATAACTATTTTCTTCAATTAGGTTAATTAACTAAATTTTATTTGTGGACATTTCGTCGGTTAATATTTTTGGACGTAGCGAACCCCCCTGTCTCTATTAGCAATTTGAGATTTTCCCGCGCGCGGTAAACTCTTTTGAGTTAACCGATACTTTGTAAAACCTATATGTTTCGCACTTACTTACTAGAATATCAATCCATTGACTTGTTTATTTTAAGAGCCGATGAATCGAGATGATTGAACTTCATGCTAACGGGAATCTAGTTGAATAGTGAAGAATTTAAGTTAAAAAATGGCGTGCGACGGAAGGTGGATTTTGAACGATGTCGCGTATTGTTTCTTCGACCTGAAGAGAGAGGATCGGTAATTAAGAAACGGTTTTTAAAAAGACGAGTGAATGACCTCCGGTGACCTTGAAGGTCGCAAGGTCGCGTGAAAGACCGTGTGACGTCATCCGGTGTGTGGTAAAGCAGCACGCCGTGTGAGAAAAAGAAACTTCCATTCATGCACCTTGCAATTCCATTCATTCGCTCTAGCCCATTCAGAATTATTTCTGGTTGTTTACTACGTTGTTGTTGTGCGGTTTGTTGCTTGTTTGTTGAATATTTGTTGGTTGGTTGTTATACTGGTTGTTGGTTCGAACTGCTTGATTTCTTGTTTGCTTGTTCATGTGTTTGTTTGTTGGCCCAAGTGGTGAATTGTGTTAGTTGTTTGTTTGTTAGGTGGTTGGTTGGATAAAATAATAAACTGTTCAATTGTCTGGTTGTTGGTTATTTGTTAATTGGTAGATAGGTAAGTTGTTGGGTGGAACTGCTTCATAACTTGTTTGTTTGTTCATGTGTTTGTTTGTTTGGTTAGTTGGTTGGTTGGATAAAATAATAAACTGTTTGGTTGTTTCTTGGTTGGTGGATATAGGTAATTTTTGTTAATGAAACTGCTTGATAACTTTTTTGTTTGTTTGTATGTTCATGTGTTTGCTTGTTGGCCTAAGTTGTGAATTGTCTGGTCGACTGAACGTTCGATTTCCACTGAATGCGCAGTTGTGTTCGTTATTTGATTGTTGGTTCGGATAGTTGGTTGAATGGCTAATTGTTTGCTTGTTTGTTAGTTGGTTGTCGGTAGGTTGATACACTGGTTGTTGGGTGG
>JAIQCU010000848.1:0-34147 GCA_022114935.1 Leptestheria dahalacensis
AGATAGATAGATAGTTAGGTAGACAAACAGGTAAGAAGAGCGAAGGTAGACATTTGATTGGTTGAGATATTTGAACAGGTAGACACGTAGTCAGCTAGAAAATGGCTGTAACATTCTCTAAACCAATCACATCACTTTCCTGATTGATTGGTTTTCAATGGCTAAACTGGTTGCAAATTGGAGAGAGAGAAAATTCCTGGTCGCAAACAGGATAACCGTCCCTATGGAACATGATCGTTTCCATTTCACTGATTTCAACCGGCTTGAAACAGGGAAGTCGATATCTAGCACGCGACCCATTAATACAATTCTTACCTTTGGACTCGGCAGTGAACGTCATGTCATGGTCAATGAATTGTCCCCAGGCTGGTAGAAGGACTGTCACAGCGTGATCGTGGTAGCCCAGATCGTAATGGCCGTGAGCTGAAACGTAACGCGCCGTGGGGAGTTCGTCACCGGAGATTGAGATGCGCGGTTCGCTGATGCCGTCAGCGTAGGCCGGAGGCACAAGTCGTCGCACGGCCGTCAGAGTAGCCCCCCAGTGCGGGTTCTCCAAATTGTTGCACAGGCCGTTGAATTCGCGATAGCGTTTCACCTCGCACTTGGGTTTCTTGAGGAACGCCGGGCAGTATTGATCGATGGCCGTTTTGCGGGTGTCGATCAGCGGTAGACCGTTGTAGACTGCGTCGAAAGGCAGACCGTACCTTGATATCGAGGAGTTACATGTCAGATCATGATATCTCTTATCGCTGCTTTATATTTTCAACCTATTGGATCATTATGATTCATTTCTAACTTGGCAGTGAAAGACGAACTGGAATGAAACAGTGGGTCTTTCGTGATTGCCATGTGTGTTTTCTTATGGGAAACGGTATTGGTTGTAGATTTTTACTGTTTGGCGAGAATTCTCGTGGTTTCGACGATCACGTTAGCCAGGCTGTCGACGTCGATGTCCGTGGGGCTTTTGGGTGGCGGGCGGAAAGCTGCTCGCTCCTTGGCAGCGTGGAAGGCAGCGTTGACGGCCTCGTACGTCACACACGTGTCGTGACCATTGTAGCTTCTGCCATTTCATAAAAAAAATAAACAAACACGTGTTTATAACGAAAGCCCCTCTGGAGGGATGATAGGGTAACAGCACAGCTGTTAGTTGGTAACTTCACGGTCTGTTTCACTTTGGTGTACCCTGAAGACGTTCGGTCAAATACCTTTGATATCGTCAATCAGGGATGTTGAATGTTGCGCGTATGTCCTGCAGTTCAGATTAGGCTGTCTAACCATCTGTCTATTCATCTATCTATCTGACTGTCTATCTGTCTATCGTTGTAACTAACTATGTGTCTATCTATTTACCTGTCTATCTATCTGTCCATCCATCCATCCATCTCTTTTATCTCTCTGTTCATGCGTTCATCTATCTATCTATTCATCCATCTATCTATCTATCTGTCTTTCGATATACATCTCTGTCTATCCATTCGCCTCTCTAACTATCTACCTATCTATCTATGCATTCATCTATCTCTATCCATCTTTCTATCTATCTGTTACATATGTATCGATTCATCCACAGATCCATCTGTCTAACCATATATCTATCTATCTGTCCATTCGCCTGTCTATCTATCTATCTATGCATTCATCTGTCTCTCTATTCATCTTTTCTTTCTACCTGTGAATATATCTATCCATCCATTCATTTCTCCATCTACCTGTCTGTCTATCTACCTATTTATCTACTTATTCATCCATCGATCCGTATAACTATCAAACCATATATCTATCTATCTATCTGTCCATCCATCTATCTATCTATCTATCTGTTTGTCCATCTATCTATCTATTAATCTATATATTCCATCCATCCATCTGTCTGTCTATCCAACAAAGTCGAAAGGGATTGTTCATACCCGGCGTTACTGTAGTGATCGAAGGAAGACGATTTGCCTATTCCGGGCACGATGAGCGCACATTGGGACCGTTCTTTGCCCTGTTTATGGCCGGCTGGCGGCCCAGAAAACGGAGGAGGAATGTTTCGAGGCGGAAATCGCTGCGCTCTTGTTGCAGTCACCGTTACTGCTAGCACCAGTCCTAGCAACGCTAGGCAAGCCCTAGAAAAATTCAATTCATGATTAATGTATCACAATATTACTTTAAACAATTAATTATATAGAAGATAACTATGTGAGTTAACTGATAAACTAATAACCTAGTAATTAAGATAGTTTAACTTTAAAAACTCCAACAGTCCCGTCTAATATGAGAACTGGGCCATACAAGATATGCAAACGAGGAAACCCGAGGGTAGAACATTATATTTGTTTTTTTACGAGAAGCAATAAACGCTTGGCCTCATCAGTCAACGAAACAAGGCCAAACGGTGTGTTGAGGAATTATTCCGAATTTTTTTCCTCTAGCTTGGGGACACGACATATGCTTCGAGGGTCTGTCCATTCGAAAACAGACCATTTGGTGTCCCCTGGTTAACGGAAGATGTTTATTTCAATTGCCCCAGCTGTCCCTCCGTTTTGTTTTCTTCTTGTAAATATCATTTCACGAATGACACACAAAAACTGGAAACTATTTTTCTGGGAAAATATGGGAAAATAGTAATAATAGTAGTAATGACAGAAAAAACTAAATATGTGTCAATGTTCATTTGAGTTATCCGGGAAAAAGGAAAGAAATTGATTTCTTAGGTATTGCGTCATCGTAGGGATTTTTAGTAGATCTATCTATCTATCTATCTGCCTGCCTATGTATTTGTCTATATGTCTGCCTATCTACCTTTTTGTCTATCCATTTATCTGTCTATCTAGCAATCTGCCTGTCTACGTATCTATGTATCTATCTATCTGCCTATCTGTCCATTTGTCTATCTAATCTACCTACCTATCCATCTATCAATCAATCTATCTATCTGTCTGCCTATCTTTCTGTTTGTCTATCTATCTATCTATCTATCTATCTGTCTGTCTGTCTGTCTGTCTATCTATCACCTATCCAACCATTTGTCTAACTATCTATCCAATCTGTCTATCTTTATATCTATCTGTCTGTCTATCTATATACCTATCTATCTGTCTACCTATCCATTTATCTGTCTGTCTCTCTGTCTGCCTGTATACCTATCTAGCTATGTATCTGTCTATCCATCTATCAAACAATCAATCTATCGTCTGCCTATCTTTCTGTTTGTCCATCTATCTATCTATATATATATCTGTCTGTCTGTCTGTCTGCTCTATCTATCTATATCTGAATATCTACAAGTATTGAACAGCATCTCTATTTTAAAAAAAAATTCATTATTAAAATGAAATAAAAATTGGCCTGTAATGAAACTCTGGATCTCCTGTACAGGACTGGGATGAAAACAGGGTTATTTTTAAAAAATAATAAAAAAAATAACAAAGACCGTGGTTTAATAATTTTGCAAGAGATGCAAGCTTCCTCATTCTTTTGATATCTTTGTAATATTTTCCCGCAAATAATGATATTAACTTATAAAAGCGAGTACTTCCGTGAATGTTGCAAGAAAGGAAAGTAATCAGACCGCAGTATTCACTGCTTTTCGACTGAGAATGAATTCCTTTTTTTGAAAATTTCTTTTCAAAAATGTAATCTAGAAAGCGAAGCATTTCCTTTTTAGGCGTCCAGGCCTTCTCTCCACACTGTGTGATCTTTAATTGCACTTCCTCGTTCCTCATTCATTTAAAAGAAAAAACTTAATTAGACATTTGATTTATTTACAGTTTTTTTTTAAATTTCAAATTGATTTTTTTTAATTAGGTAAATTTAAGTAAAACTAGAATTATCTGAAAAATCAGCGTGCCCGTGTAAACTCTGATGTAACATCTATTTAACTTTTGGTCTAATTGATAGAAAGTAGGTAGATGGATAGTTAGATAGACAGACAGACATATAAATAAATAGATAGACAGATAGGTAGATGAATGGACATTTAGATAGATAATTAGATAGACAGACAGATAGGTACATAGACAGACAGTTAGATGGATAGATAAACAGATAGTCAGGTAGGTGGATGAATGGACAGACAGATAGATAGATAGACAGACAGGTAGATAGAAAGATAAATGTATAGCCAGGTAGATGGATGAATGGATAGTCAGTCAGATATATTGATAGATAGGTAGATAGATAGATAGATTAGATAAATAGATAGATAAAAAGACATACAGATGGATAGATAAGTAGGTAGATAGACAGATAGATATTGTCTAAATATAAGGAAGACCAAAATGATCTGAAACCTCAGTTAACTTCCAACTTAATCACTCAACATCTTTGCTTACAATATAAGAATCACTTAAACGTTATAGTTAATTCATTTGAAAAACTGAAATTCGTCTAATTAGTTCAGTATAAGGAAAACCGATATTACATATGTGAAACATTAACATAGGCCATGGAAATTAGGGTTGAAATGTAGGCCACTTGGTCGCCCCGGTATCAGCCACAACATCTGCCTGCTCTGGATGAACTTTACCGTCCCGGCCGCCCGCAATCACCTGCACATGTCCCTTAGCGCGGTTTTCCACCCCATTGGCACACATCGAGGTTTATTTACTTATTCAATTGGTTAATTAAGTTATTTACATGTTAATTGCGATATTTTAAAGCCAAATTTAACTAAAGTTTACCAGCAGGTCGAAGAACCGTTGCTGAACGACTTATACCTGCTGGATTTCGGGTGAATGTCAGCAGTTTCAGCAGTCCCTGCCTCTGTAAGCAACCAAATCTATCTATCTATCAACTATCTATTTAACTACCTAATTAGCTATCGATCTGTCTATCTGTATCACTGTCTATCTACCGTCTATATCTATTTTGCTGTCGAATTGACTAACTATCTATGTATCATCTGTCAATTGAACTATCTAATTAACTAATCATCCATCTATCTATCTATCTATACTACTGTCTATCTACCGTCTGTATCTATTTGGCTATCGAATTTACTATCTATCAATATCAGTGTCTATATCTACTTAGCTATCGAATTGACGAACTATCTATCTACCGTCTATCATTTAACTATCTATCTGGATCACTGTCTATCTACCATCTATATCTATATGGGTATCGAACTGACTAACTATCTATCTATCATCTGTCGATTTAACTATCTAATTAACCAACCATCTATCTATCTATCTATCTATCTATACTACTGTCTATCTACCGTCTGTATCTATTTAGCTATCTAAGTTAACTAACCATCTATCTATCTAATTATCTATTTATCTGTCTATATCACTCTCTATCTACCATATATATCTATTTAGCTATCGAATTGACTAACTATCTATCTATCTACCTATCAACCAAAACACCGAACTAGCTATCAGCCGCTAAATAAAAACTTGGAATAACTTGTCGACAATCATAAATACGACTCAATTTCAAGTCAACCTCAACTCTTAATCTTCGACTCAAACGACAAAAAATTCCCGCATGAATCTTAACCTATAAAAAGTTAACCAACTCTGAGACCGAAGGTCATTCAGATCTTATTAAAGACAAAGCTATAATTTAATTCAGGGCTAATTTAAAGATTAATGAGCTTCGAGACCTAAGGGCACTCGGATCATTTTAAAGATAAAGGTTTTTTTTAAAAAAAACTGTTTCTCCTTCGAAGGGTCCACGCCCTGTGATTATAAGCCTGTGACACGAACCGTTTCATGAATCAAGTGACTTGGCCAAAAACCAACTCCTTTAGCAACATTGAAAATAAAGCTCAAATTGGAGCATGTAAAATAGCAACAGCCATTTGAAAAGAGCCGGCTGTGCTGATTTCATTCATTTTTCTTCAATTAATTTTATTTATTTTTTTGGTTTGCGGGGGTAAAAACGTGTCGATGGAAACAAAACTCCATTCCTGGGCGTTTTCAGGAATTCTCTTTGTCTATTAAAGGAATTAAGACGACTGTACTTTCACTAACTGTAAAACTATCGACCGGTTTGGTTTACCTACTCTTGTTTGAATAAAAATGTAACGTTTTCAGTATAAACTGACGGTATGGTTTGAAAAGAACGGACGGGTTGAGTTGAGATCGAAAAAGAAAAACGGGTATGGGCTGCATTTTTGGGCATTTTGATCGAGGCAACTGGAGCAAGGACTTGCGAGACTTTCATTGGTTTTTGAAAAGGCGAGAAAAATTCCGGTGTGTAACCCCGCCAAATGCAAATTGAAGCGAATCGACTGGTCGATTTTTTTCTTGGTTGCGAATTGTTTTGTCAGGTTTGGTCGATGGGAAATTGTTCAGAACGATTGTGGAACTTGGGAATGTAAAGACATGTGTACATCAAGGAATAAAAACCGAGTGAAATTGATATATAATTGATAAATAGATAGATTGATAGATTGATAGAATGATAGATAGATAGATAGGTTAGCTGTTAGGGAGATAGGTAGGTAGACAGCGAGGTGGATAGACAGACAGGGAGATACGTTTGATAGATAAATAGATAGATAGATAGATAGGTGGAAAGGTAGGTAGGTAGATAGGTAGGGTAGACAGCGAGATGGATAGCCAGACAGAGAGATACGTTTGATAGGTAAACAGGTGGATAGATAGATAGATAGATAGATAGATAGATAGATAGATAGATAGATAGATAGATAGATAGATAGATAGATAGATAGATAGGTTGAGAAGTATATAGGGGTANTAGATAGATAGATAGGTAGGTAGGTAGGTAGATAGATAGGTTGATAAGTATATAGGGAGGTAAACAAAGCGAGAGATAGATAGATAAATAGTTAGATAGGTAGATAGACAGGTATATTGGTAGATAGGTAGATAGTCAGAGCAAGGGCGAGAGAGAGAGAAAGGTAGACGGAGCGATTGAGTAGATAGATATACAGATAGACAGAGAGACAGATATTGAAATAGATAGATACATACATCGATAGACAGGTATGTTGGTAGATAGACAGAGTGAAAGATAGATAGATAGATAGTTAGATGGGTAGGTAAACAGAGAATTAGACCGACAGATAGATGAATGGTCGGTTAACTACCGACTTTCGCTAATCTTTCCCGCCAAGCAAAACGGATTCATTGCCGTTTAACGTCAAGTGTACATAGCGTGCGAGATCTAATGAGAAGTGTACGCGAAACGGCCGTTCGTGCACGAATTCTTATAGCGCTGGACTTGTCACGTACCAGTCGGGTTCTGGTATTTGACCGGAACGTTTACAAGCGACTTATGTCAGGAATCCTGGAGCCTCCAGGATTCCAGGCTGGAGGCTACATCTTTATTACGGATGGAAATATCTTGGGTCTACTGATTACGGTGGAAAGTCATCAAGAATGGCTGGCTCACTTTAACGGGTTTCAATTGATTTCAACTTTAAAGTTTAGCCTATTAACTTGATATAATTAACTTGACTCGAACTGAAACAGCTCATGAAGGGATAAGTGGGGTTTCATACAAGTTAACCTAAAGTTAACTCTAATAATACACAGTAACTTTTAATTTAATTACAGAATCCTGGAACTGACACTTTCATTAGTGTCATAAAAGTTAATTGCCTTACTGATCGAATTACAGTAATCAAGTCTGATGGCAATCGACTTGGTAAACCAACAGTCTAAATCGATCTAATCATTAACTCATTAACTTAACTTAATTATGCAAGTATTCCAGGTTGATTCTAACGGTATAATCAACTATAACGATAAGTTAATTAAAGTCACCTTACCTGTACTTCATGTTTTGTAGCCTTCGATGTTATTCCAGTGCAGAGATGGATAACCCGGATGGATACTGGAAAGGTTCTACCGATCGGAGGGATGCACAAACTGGACAACTGGACAACTGGAACCCGAACTGGAACGCAAACTGGAAGAGGAGGTCTGGAACTGCTGCAAGTGACTTGTGTAGCCAACAGAAGTCGAATGCTGACAAACAATCGCAGTGTGCAGCAGGTTGTTCTTATATGCTTTGTAGGTCACTCCGATTGAACGGCCACTGGAAAACGGGCGCGGAGGGCGGTTTTCCTTCTCGGCAGCGCGTTCAACCAGCTAGTCGGCCAACTGTCACATGGCAAAAATCGGCCAGCGTCCAATGGAAACTGACCAAATAACACAACCCCGAGTAAGTCGGCACAAATATTCACCCAACAAACAGTAACCAGCGGGAGGGAATAGGGGGGAAAAAAAGGCCAAGAATGGAAAAAATTTCGCCTAGCCAACTCGACCGAGGAATTCTACCCAGAATGTCTTAAATACTTCAAGGTGAAAACTGTATAGCAATCTTTCGCATTATTGAACAGGTTTTTTTTACTTATTCATCTGTAAAAGTTAATGTAGATTATTGAGAATACGTTTAGATTGATGTGGCTTTGATTTCATAAGGGAGAAACGGTGAAACTTTCCCCCGCGTTCATTTGAGGCCTTTTGGGCGATTAACGTAGCTACGGGCGCAACCCTGTTTCAGAGTTCACAATGAATGAATTTCTCCCGAGTGAGCGAAATTTCTCCTCCTCGACGCAGATTGGGCAAAAATGGTGATCCGTGAACTGGAACTAGAACGTTCTTGCCCAGATTGAGTCGCATCGACGCGGGGGGAGGGAGGGGGGAAATGTGACCCTGTGGCGACTTTTTGTTGTGATGGACCGGATGAAATGGTTTCGCGGTGGAAATCTCTTGGGCAAGGGTGAGGGACGAGGGTTATAGACTCGTAACGTTGGCTGCTTTCTCGCTGTTAAGTGGAGGAGGTGTTGATGAAGTCGGATATGGAGTTGTTTTGGGTTTGTTTTGAGTTGTGTATTAGGGGTTGAGTGTTTGATTCATTGTTTGGTTGGTTGGTTGTTTGTTGGTGAAGGTTGTTTGTTTGTTGATGATGGTTTGCGTGGTTGTTTGTTTGATGGGAAAGGTTGTTTGTTTGTTGATGATAGTTTTGCTTGGCTGGTTGTTTGTTTGTTGGTAGAGGTTATTTGTTCGCTGATGATAGTTTGGTTGTTTGTTGGTAAAGGTTGTTTGTTTGTTCATGATGGTTTGCTTGGTTGGTTGTTTATGGTGATTGTTTGTTTGTTGGTAGAGGTTGTTTGTTCGCTGATGATAGCAGGTTGTTTGTTTGTTCATGGTGGTTTGCTTGGTTGGGTTGTTTGTAATGGTTGTTTGTTTGTTGGTAGAGGCTGTTTGTTCGCTGATGATAGCAGGTTGTTTGTTTGTTCATGATGGTTTGCTTGGTTGGTTGTTTGTAATGGTTGTTTGTTTGTTGATGTCAAGTTTGTCTGGTTGTTTGTTTGTCGATGATAGTTTGCTTGGTTGGTTGGTTGTTTGTTGGTAGACATTGTTTGTTCGCTGATGATAGTTTGTTTGGTTGTAACGGATTTGCTTGGTTGGCCATCAGTGGTGGTGATTATCTAATATGATTTGGTGTTGTTTTTTTGTATCTGGTTGTTTGATAGACCGGGCTTTGTTGTTTGCTGTGTATGTTGTATGTTTGATCACTTGTTTATTGGATAGCTTTGGGGCTGGCGCACCCGCACGCGTGCGGCTTTTTTTTAAACAGTAATACAAATCATGTTAACCAGACTGTTGAGAATTTCTGTCAAAGAGTGTTTGTTTGGTACTCTCAACAAACTTGTGGTTTTAGTGAATGGGTTAATTCGCGTGTGTTGTCCTCGCGTTTGTTTGTTCGGTATATTTGTTTGTTTGGAATGTTTCTCTGTAGTTATGTTTGTTTGTTTGTAAAATATGTTTGTTTGTCGTTATGTTTGTTTGTTGGATAAAATTTTTGTTTGTTTGTTTGGAATGTTTGTTTGTTCCTTGAGATATTTTTGTCCCTTGTTTGTTGGTAGCCGAATCTTTGACACTTACTTACAAATGATTGTTTGTTTATTTGTTTGTTCGTTATCAGAAGCAAGTTTTCTGTTCAGAAAGTTGTAGTCCAGCAGTTTGCTTAAATGTTTGTTTGTTGGTTACGTTTGTTTGTTCACCAGTCGCATTTTTGCCCATTGTTTGTTTTGCTTATTATCATTTAACAGCTGATATGTTTACATCATTGTTTGTTCGTTATTCATGTTTGTTTGTTTGTATAACCCTCAGCAATACTTGATATTTCCTGCATAACTTTTTTACAACCAATCCAGACAAACAATCTTGTTTGTTCGTTCGTGCTATTCTTACACACGGGGCCATTAAAAAATCAAGAGATTGTATTAACGAACCGCCGCAATCACGGTCAGTGCAGAGAAAGCAATTATTATCGGTGAAAGTTTAGTGCAATTGCCATTTAGACTTCATTCTCCCGCCCCGGTCTCTTGTGTTTTTAATTGGTCGGTTTTCATCAAGAATTCAGTGGAATTTTCAGCGCTGGAAATTTCTCTTTACAACAATCTGGTCGACTAAACTCGCTCTGCTCCCATAACAAACAAAAAAACACCCACTCGACTTTATTCTTAATTTTTAGAAAGTCAACTAACATGTCGGATAACTTTTAAAAAAATTACACCAGTTTGGGTTAATTAAAAAGTATGTACGAAAAAAAGAACACAGATCGAAAATGGACATCGAGTCGATTTTTTTTAAAAAAGGAATTTTATTTTTACTTTTCCTGGACCGCAACCGGAGCGAAACTAGTTCCTATTGGGTCTGCTCAGGCGGAACACCCGGTGAAGGAAAAATATCCAGTTTTCTTAAAAAATTAAATAATGGACATAACCCTCACCAGCGTCAGATTACAACTTAAGAGTCAACAATTGTTGGATAGAAAATGAGCTGTTTATTTCTATTCTCCACTTTTCACCATCACGATTTTCAATTATTTATACAAAATACGTTTCTCTTTATGTGTTTTACACGTAGACATTGGTTCAGTTAGAAATGAAGGAAGATATTATAGACTGAAATTCAATAAATAATGTCAAGTCAGAATCTGGAAAACCTGGAATTTTGGAATTTCACACGGTCTTGTCCCGGTTCCCGTCCCTCACAAGTCTCTATTCTCACATCACTGGTGGATTTCCATCAGCGATTAATTAGGACGTACGAATCGTCACAAGAATCTTGTGAGAATCGGATCTTGAATCTTGGATTGGATTAGGCGAGGGGAGGGAAAAAGGGCGGAATGCGGAAGAGGTTATCTCAGTCCCACGTCGTCGGTGCCCTGGAACGGGAGGGGTGTTGACGGTGACGATTGGGTTTGGTCTTGGATTGGATATGGAAGTCGGGTCTGGAGTTGGGTGCGGGATCGAAAGTCGGGTCGGCGAAAGGTTGGAAAGCTTTCAGAGTGTCGATGATTTCAGTGGGGAAATCGGAAAAAGGGTCGCTGTGCACGGGTTTCACCAAGGGTCGATATGGCGGTGACGGAGCTTCGAATAAGTTGTAAGTCGAGTCGGGCATATCGTCCAGTGGGTTCGTCTCGTGTCCGGTCAATGTCTGGTACTGTCACGGTGTTTTTTTTCCCAAAAAATATGAAAGTTTATTAAATAAATATGAATATAAAACTCCTTCTTTTTAAACTATATATATATAAATATAGGAATGATCCCTTGCAAGTTACGAGCATGACAGTAAAAGTCTAAGTTATAATTCAGTGGTCTTAATATCGAAAGGTTTTGATGATAGAAGATTCAGTCAGCAGAGGGAATCTGAGTTGGTTTCTAGAAGTGAGGGCGGACTGGGGGACGGTAATTGCCACCTACGTTGCTCTGTGGGCGGTAGTCGGGATCCCTCCATTTGGTCAGATCCATGCGGGGCAGCACCGAGCTCTTGCACGAGACGCGAGGGTTACTGTAATCCGATTCAATGTCATTTCGAAGTTAGGCTAACATGTGATGAGGCAATAAGAGTTGATTGGATTACATTTCAGGATCCGGCAGAACCATGACGTACACCTGGACCGACTCGATGTTGTCGCTGTTGTCGCAGATGATCCTCGACAGCTTGGCTTTGCGGATCTCATTCAGTTGTTCTGATCAAAAGAATCGAGACAGATGTTATCACTGAACTGATTAGCGTTTACATTTAGCTACTGAAACTATCGATGATTTCAAGTTTCAGTGGTTGGAAGTACTGCTTCCAGTAGGATCGGATTTACCTGTGGTGAAAGAGCTCGGCCAGCCGCTGTTTTCGTACCAGAATCGATCTCCCTGTCTCAGATTACGGAAGGATTCGCCAATGATGCATCCGAAGGTGTGTCCCACCATGCTTCCGGGTAGCGGTCGCTCGGAAATACCCGCAGTCCAGAGGTCGATATCGTCGGGGGAGGCGTACATTTCGGCGTAGCCCTTCAGAGTCTCGTTGGTGAAGACTCCGGCCAGATCCTTCCAGGTGCGGGCGCGTGGAAGACCGCAGAACTCGCGGAAGGCGTTGTACGAAGGGATTCCGTGGTCTCGACCGCGCTGCATGTTCAGAGCGGCCAAGTCGAGACCCCAGCGCTTGTCGGCGTCCTGGAACAAGTGGTTCGTCACCTGGAACAGTCAAAAGATGTCATAAGTTAATGTCGACATAAGTAGACAGACAGATAGATAGATAGATAGATAGATAGACAAGCTAATGACTGCAGTACTTCTTGAGTGAGAGAGTCGTCCATGGCCTGCGAGACTTGGTTCATCAAACCGCTGATGTACTGATCGCAATAGCCTCCTTTGTACAGGTCGTAAGGTTGACGAAGCATTTGGCTCAGACGCTGGGAAGCTGTTTGACCCCAAACAGGTGAATTCCAGCGACAACAACAACAAAAAGGACAAAAAAACTGAAATTAGAGAAATGAATAAAACCCAATAAAATCAGATCGTGAACTAAATACTCTGTCGACACTTTCCCAAGTTTCTCATCGTTATTATCGTTTTTCTTTGTTATACCTATGTACTTGTGAGTGACACTCCAGCGCTCAATGGTAGCCGGAAGGAGAGAGTGACCGAAGCGGAAAGCAGCAGCAACAAACGCATCAGACACGGACGGATCCACCTTGGAATCGTAGCCCTTGTAATGGCCCTGCAATAATCAAGTCATCAGTGTTTTTATCCGAGCTTTAGATTGGTGCCAGTTGGTATATTTACCTCTCGCTTCAAGATGAGATCGTACTGCTGCATAAAGTCTTTCCCCAGAACCATGGGCAGGAACTCGTTGTACGTGATGTGCTGCACGACAGCTGCCATAATATGGCGCGTTTCCTGTACACGTTTATTGATATTCAAAGTTGCAAGAAATAACTTAACGTGGTTTAATTCAATACCTGGTAGATTTTGTCATCGTCCCAATTGGGGTTGATTTCACCAAGTTCAGTGGCGATTCGGTTGTGTTCGCGCATCATGATGGTGTGGATTACGGCCAAGACTAATTGTTCGTTGACTCGAACGTCGCCTAAACATTTGGTAAAGGAGAAAATGGTCTTGAATGATCTCTCTAGCTGTTTTCTTGCTTTTTGAGTTTACCAGCCATAAAGCAATAGCTATCGGGCGTGGGCCGAATGCAGCCGTCGTCGGGGTTTTCTAGACGCAGCGGCAGGAGATCCTTCAGGTTGTGCTCGCGGAAGACCGGCAAACTCTTGAGTAAACCGCCTTTGAACGTACGAAGCTGGTCGGCGACGTCCTTGGATGCACCGTAGATCCAGTTGGCGTCCAAAACGCTGGAAATCATGTTCAGCTGCGTACGGGGTCCTGGAATTAATGTTAATGATTATTTTTCTTTAACTTAGTAATAGTTTAGGAGACGAAATTTGTATTTCTTTCTTTTGGTTCTACATCGAAGCCATCTATGGATGATATATCGAACTAAATATTTGATGTTATGTTATTTAGCCAAGACTGTTATTGTTGTGACATTTCTGCCAACAATGATAAGTAAAGCTTGTTTGATTTACCAAGCTTGCATCCGGCCTTGAGAGAAGCTGCAGATCTGGTGAACTCCATGCAGCGCTTGCGGAACAGGGAATAGAAAGGATCTTCGGCTGGGATCTCGATGGGCCAGCAGGAGCTGTGGCGTTTCTCAGGAGGCACGTCGCAGCAGACGGGATCACTGTCCGTGACGGGATCTGATTTTGATGCAAATTTTAGCTATCTGGTTCTGTTACTGACAAACTAACTGTCCAACCTTTGCTGTCAGCGGTGAGAGTCATGTCGTGATCGATAGCCTGACCCCAGGAGATGAGGAAGACGGTAACAGCGTGGTCGTGGAAACCCATGTCGCGATGGTTGTGTGCGGAGATGAAACGAGTGGTGGGGAGATCGTCTCCCGTGACGGAGATGCGAGGCTCGCTAACACCTGGCAAAAACCAAGCGTAACGTTTGAATCCTTGTATAAACCCATCATTTAATTTATCTTGCGTTACCATCAGCATAGTCGGGGGCCACGAGACGTCTGAACGGGATGAGAGTAGCGCCCCAGTGAGGGTTATCCAAGTTGTTGCACATACCGTTGTACTCGCGGAACCTCCTGACATCACACTTTGGCGTCTTCAAGTAAGAGGGGCAGTACCGGTCGATAACCGTTTTGCTGGTATCGATGAGCGGAAGTCCATTGTAAATGGCATCCTTGGGTAGACCATACCTATTTAACCATTGAACGTTAGTTGATCAGTTCATACTGTCAGTGTCGTCGAGAAAGACGGCTTACTGTTTGGCAAGAATGCGTGTTGCCTCGACAAGCGTGTTGGCCAGGTTGTCGATATCTACGTCAGTCAGGGTCTTGCCCTTCGGGGGAGGATGTCTCAGAAGGTCTTTGGCTTTGCTGAACGCTGCATTGACGGCGTCGTAAGTGATGCAAGTGTCAGGGCCGTCATAACCGGAGCTGCGGAAGAGAAAACAACAAAATACTTAGCATAACTGGTTCCAATTCATTAGAAACTGATGATTCAACAGATCGACTTGACTGCATCATACCTTGGGTGAAGACGATCAATGGCGGAAGATTTCCCCAAGCCGGGAATGATGAGGGCGCAGTTCGATTTATCATAACCGTGATGCGGACGCTGGGCGTCTGCGTGGAAGACAGCTCGAGACTGCAGAACGCAGAAAACCACTAGCAGCGACAGCTGCAACCTGCTGCAATAAACGACATAACATTTAACTTCTAAGTGAAAATGTTAATCCTAATTAGAAATATTTAAAGTACAAGTATACAGTTCAACGTATTCAAACTTTTTCTACGCTTCACTTCACTTCGGTTATTTTTTTTAAGCTAAACACAAAGGCGTGACTGCTCCATTACAAAAATCCACCCGGCTATAAAAGCAATCATTATATTCAAGAGTTTGAGAGAAAAAAAAGCCAGTCAAGTCAACATAGCACTTGTTTTCTGGACCACCAAACTGCCCAGCCACCTTTCCCTATGCGTAAACGTTAATCCAAGATGGAAAGTGAAAGCACGCAATTGCTATTTCCAGGCTGATCAATGTAGAGCAACAACAGGCGGGAAAAACGACTCGATTTTCTCTTTCTTGTATGCAAATGAAGGTATTACGACTTGTAAGCACACAAAAAACTAGAATAACCGTTTGGGTTCACGCTGTATAGTCTGCGTATAATATCCTCAAGTAGAACTTTCACTATTGTTTTACCAACTTTATTAAGGATTCAAAAATATGAAACATTCTGTCGTCAAAAGGGCGTTGTAACTGTCAAGTCGGATCTCTTTTTTTAAACTCAAAATGGTAAAATTCTTCAACTAATCATAATCTGCGCTTGTTTCCTGGACTGGTTTCATTACAAATTGTCGATTGAAAAAGACAGCGATTTATTGCGGCCCTCTTGTGGAAAAAGGGGAGCAGACACGCGCTAAAACCAAACATGCGTATCGTACAGTTCAGTTACCTTTCATTACCTTGGTAAATGTCGTCCCGATATTCAAATCATATAGTCTTACGTCAGTGCAAAGTAAATTAAATATTATTATAGTTAGTTAACTATGATATACATTGGATATGGGCAACAGAATACACAGAGGATCTTAACATGAATAATATTAACACAGTATTCATTGCAATGTTATGCAATATTATCAGATTGGAGAACATCGAGTGTACGAGTTCGTCTGCTACAATTAACGTTAAGAGATAGCAAGGGCAGAATCGAAGCAGACGACGTCCATAGATGAAAAGAACGGAAGCAGTTTATTACACAGTGTCTGTCAAAACCCTCCAGATGCAAATCTAGCTTTCTAGTTTATGATGCAAACGATAAAGCCGTTTTCTAAAAAAAAAACAAGGCGCGGGACGAGGGATACGTACAATAGTGAAAGTATATAACCAAGTCTGATCTAGAGTTTTGAAATAGCCACACCCTGAAAGGCCGTGAACCCCTGGGTATGAGGTATTAAGTGTGTGTGTGTGTAGGTGAAGGTCTTGGATACATTCCAAGGGACGGTTCTTTTACTATTTTCTGTCGTTTTCTTTTAAAGTTTGGGGATAGTAAGGGGAAGCCGGGTAATAATAACCCACCGGAGGTTTGTCCTTCACCCGCATTTGCACCGCGCCCCACCTTGCGGGCAGTCGACGTAATGTAATACTTAGTCTCTCTCTACCTAATTGTAAACACGTTCGTTGGGCTGTTAATCCATAAAAGGATATCGTGTCGTCATTACTGTTTTCCGCGGCAAAAAAGAAAGAAAAAACGACAGGAAAAAAACCTGAAAAACTGCAAATCCAATTTTTTTAATCTGAAGAAATGTAGAAAATTATTTAAAAAATTTATTGAGGGTTGAATTTTTTCCTGTAATTCGATAATTGGAATTATGTCTGGGGTTAATTAATGCGAATTTATGTATCTATCTAGGTGACTATCTGTGCGGCTGTCTGTCTGATTGTCAAACTATTCATTGTATCTGTCTATCTATCTATATATCTATCCATCTATCTTTTTGTGTATCTATATGTCTGTCTATCCATCTATCTAAGTATCTACCTATCAATCTATCTAACTATCTATTTGTGTATCTATCTAACTATCTATGTATCTGTCTATCTATTTATCTACCTACCTATCTATCTATCTACCTATCTATCTATCTGTCTACCTATCCATCTATATGTCTATGCATCCATGTGTTTATCCATCCATCCACCTGGCTATCTAACGATCCATCTATCCGATCTACCCATCTATGTATCTATCTATCCACTCATCTATCCATCGATCTGTCAACCCATCTCTCTGTCGGTCTACTTGTCTATCGACATAACTATCTACGTACCCATCCATCTATCTATCTGTCTATCTATCAATCTATTTAGCTGTCCACTAATGTATCGAATTTGTATGCTAATTTCTTGTTATTATAAAATGCCCAAATATAAATAATCAAATGAAATCTATTAGCTAAAATCGAAAGAGGAATTTGAAGTGGAATTAGAAATCGAAAAGAGCGTGAGAGAACCAGCTATTGTTTCTCCACTGCTGACAAGTCGTGAACTGGTTAATTAGCCAGCCCTCGCCAGCCCTGAACTCTTACCTTCTCGTCAACCTCTTTTGTTCTGGTGCTATAACAATCGAATAAACCGCGGGAAAACCACATTGAATAACTTTAACTTCAATTTCCCCAACTAGTCATTCATTCTAATGAATCAAATTAAGTTAATAACCTGATGAAGATTAAATAGCAAATTCCAGAACTTGATTGAAATGGAAAGTAGTCGGAGAATTCGACCACGTCGAGAGTGGAACGTACGAAAAAGGTTGAGATCATGCAAGGAAACCCGTCTCTTGTAATTTCACGTTTCCTTTTGACATCTTTTATTTGAAAATGGCGCGCGCCCGAAACAGTTTCAAAACTGAAGGTCAACCCCGACTTTCTAAGACAGTGTCCTTCTCAAGGTCGTCGAGGATTCCCGCCTATTTTTAACTTCTTCTTACAATTCTAAACAGATTTCACTTTATCAATCTTAAATGTAAAAAAAATTAGCAATCAATGAATGAGTTAATGATAAGAGATGAAAAGCCATTGGTGTTGATTAATGAATGAATCGACCGTCACGCACTGAATGAATATAGGCCAGTCGGTCAACACACGGCTCCATAGCGCAGATGACACTTGGGCACTTGACACATCATCTCGGCTTTTCTCGACGAGATTGCTTTTTAAAATTGACTCGGAATTTGTCCAACCGAACTGAAACGGCCACCTGTGCTCTGATTCCGTTTCCCTCTTAAACCGTTATCATCGAGATTGTCACATATGGTTTCTACAGTCTGGTTGATAGATAGAATCAATATTGATGTAGATGTTGAGTGAATTGAGATATTTTGACGAATAGAGAGGCTGGAGATGAACAATGGGAATGAGGTAAAGCTCTGAACGGTGTTGAGGCACTTTCACTGTTGACCCGCGCGCGTGAGTTCTCACGATCGTCTTAACCTTCGCTACACAATACGGTTTATGCATTTTCCGTTCCAACCAACAAAAAAATAGAGAAAAGTTTAGAAAAATGAATAAAAGTTGGTTGAACTAAGGAAAGTAGCTAAAAAGTAGCTGAAAGATAGAAAGTTTCAGTTTTCCAGTTTATGAAATCGCCTCTCGTTCAAGGTAATCGTTCCATAATCTTAACTGGTTCTCGGGACATCATATTTACTATACTTTGAAGTCGACTTTGAAGTTGACTTTGAAGTTGACTTTGAAGTTGACTTTGAAGTTGACTTTGAAGTTGACTTTGAAGTTGACTTTGTAGTCGACTTTGAAGTTGACTTTGTAGTCGACTTCATAGTCAGGTTTTTAATCTCAACGGGAGTATGGATCCACAAAGAATGAGTCAATTGGTAGCGATGGTTTTCTCTCTCACATAAACTCTAATAGTAATTAAACTTAATTACCAGTTAGCTTGATAAAAGTAATGTCAATGAGTAATATTGAGTATCTTTATCCAATCACAGTTCAGCCAGTTAATTGAACCTATATAACTGACTTTCGATTATACCAATCAAGATAATCAATTCTAAATATCCAACTGATAATCGTAACATAAGACTTAAATTATAAATTATAATCGATAAATTACAAAAGAAATCAACTTACTTGTTTCTCGCCATAGTTGCCAACCCTGTCGTCGAATCAAAACAGGGAAACTCGGAAAACAGAAAAAACAATGTCGACTTTTCTTTATAAAGTCGTGTTTGGGTTTCTCAATGTTTGAAAAAGTGTCGCTTCACTTTGTTTCTTGTTGTTGTCGTATAAGTCGGTCGACGGGGTTGGATATACAACCAAAACTTGAGGACGTGTTGCAGCTGAAGAACCTCTTGTGCTAATAATGCAGCACCTCTGCAATGGTCCACTTCTTATAACGCAAGGCAGATAGGTGGAAGAGATAGCTGGGGCCCATCAGCGAAAGGCTAATCCCCAGAAACCAACGGCGATGGGTTGGGTGGACCCGCCCTCACCACCTTGTTGGTTTTTTTCCAACAAGAACCTCCTCTTTCTCCTTGTTTCTGGAAGCCATAAGTGCGTAACATGTGTGTGTGGAATACCGTCGATACCCAGGGGGTTGGCAACTCGGTTTTCTTGAGATCGTATGACGGATTCATGCAGGAATCGATAAAAGTTCATTGAATCATAACTCGAGAAGTTTCGAAGCTAGAGCAGCCAAAAAAATACCTAGGGTAGACCGACTAGTACTTAATGTACTGGTAAAGTTTCATTGAAATCGGCTCATTAGCTTTGCCACAATAAAATGCTTAAGTTCATCAAATCGAAGTTGAAAAATATAGGAAATTCGATATCAGTGATTAGGTTCTAAGTTTGATTCCAATTTGACTTTTAACAATGGATTTTGGAGAGTTGCGCACCCCCTGGTTCGATACGATACGCGGCCACTGGAACAAGTTGACTGGAACACGTGGTGACACCCTGCCCATATACAAGGCCATTGAGCAAGACGTGCCTATTAGAGAGCCGTTTGTCTTGTTGGACGAGACTGGAAACGAGATTAATGGACACTTCTAGTTCACATAACTGTTACAATTGTGACTGTCCACAGATAAACCGTTTTACCTTAAAATCTTCACATACATTTGTTATCGATGACAGAGAAAGATAGACAGTTAAAGATGAGATAGATAGGTAAGTAGATAGATAGGATAGGTAGATAGGTAGATAGACAGATAAAAAAATTACACGGGTATGTAGGTATGTAGGTAGATAAGATANTAGTTACATAGACAGATAGACAGATAAATAGATAGATAGAGAGATGGGCATATTGATAGACAGGTAGATAGACGGGTAGATAGACAGATAAACAAATAGATAGGAAGAAAAGCAGACAAACAGATAGATAGATAGATAAATAGATAGATAGATAGACAGACCGACAGTTACATAGAGAGAGAGATAGTTGGATAGAAAGGTATAAACAGATAGATAGACAGACAGACAGAGATATAGACAGGTAGACGGATGAGTAGATGGACAGAAAGGTAAATAGGCAGTTAAATAGATTGATAGATGGTTAGATAGATAGATAGATAGATGGATAGATAGACAGACAGAACGATAAATACACACACCGCCCAACACAGACAACCAGACTGTCACACAAAAGATAGATACATCGATCGATGCATAAATCGACATGTCATTGACATGTCGCCTTCACACAAACAGCGTCTCGTGAAAACCGCGCTGTTGTTGTATAGTCACTGCAAAGAGAAACCTTGGAGAGAAAACTGTCGGTGCTGCTGCTGTTTTTTCATATCGTCTTTTTGCTGCTGGCAAGTTGTCTTTTTTGCGGTATTGTCTGTGTGGTGTCA
Organism: Leptestheria dahalacensis; assembly: GCA_022114935.1. Lineage (NCBI taxonomy): Eukaryota > Metazoa > Arthropoda > Branchiopoda > Diplostraca > Leptestheriidae > Leptestheria > Leptestheria dahalacensis. The sequence continues at coordinate 20,717 of JAIQCU010000848.1, forward strand.
TGCTGGTCTGTTTGCATTGGACACGCGTTGAGAATTACGTCAACCCTAAATAACTCATTGAGGCTAAGCACAGTCTGCGTGTAAACATAGTCCCTGTAATGACCCCCAATGCGAGACCTTGTGTACATCTCAAAGCCCAGCTCGAATCTCCCCGGTTTTTTTCAAAACTTAAAAAGAAATTAACAAATTATCAAAACGAAATTAAACACTCACGCTGTTTCTTTCGACTTCTGGTTTCCCTGTATTCGTAATGAGGTCAACTTCGATCGTCTAGTTCAATTGGAGAGCTTTCCTTTATACTATCAGTTTTATCAGGGTATCTCCAACTTGATCGGACATTATAGCGCAGCTTTCACTTTGCTATTTAAAGTAGCAACTTTGAGATCCAATAAGACATTGGCTTATAAGTACATACTTTCGATCCTGCCTGTAAAAAGCTTATCCATGTACTGATTAATGCGTCATGTTAACCATCAGTAGTTGATTAATGTAATTAGCAGGGTTATACCGATGGATCGACTCGAAAAACTTACTACTGATTGCTAACTTGATGATTAGTAAACGCTTTGCGAGGCCGAGATTAAAACTTGTTGTCTTTGAGAGTTTGTTGTTTGTTCCTTTTCCTATTCTCCGTCTTCTTCTTTTGTGAATCGTTGTTGCCAAAAAAGAGAGCCAAGTTTGCGAACTCCTCTTCATCGTCAAACAAACGGCGACATTGACCCACTCTTGCGAGCGGCGTCCCTTCAAGTGCTAACCAAAACTCCGTATGAACCGTGTACTCGTTATAAAGGTCAAGGTCACCTAGTTCCAGTTAAAGCGCGTGCTCTTTACCTTATACCCAATCATGGCCACTTTGATGCGATTGAATATCTCCGGAACTTCAGACCTTAGCCTTCGTAATAAAATCAACTTTTAATTAGAGTTAAGTTAACTTGATTTGAAATCGCTATCCGGTTGTTCATATTCGTGATGTAGTCAAGTCTCGATGTCCAAGTGATTGAACATNGAGAGATAGATAGATAGATAGACAGGCAGACAGATAGACAAACAGATAGTTTAGTTAGATAGATAGATAGATAGACAGATAGACAGATAGACAGATAAATAGACAGACAGACAGACAGACAGATAGATAGATAGATAGATAGATAGATAGATAGATAGATAGATAGTTAGATAGATAGATAGATAGATGCATAGATAGATAGATAGATAGATAGATAGATAGATAGATAGATAGATAACTTGAACATACACTAACTTGAAGGAGTCGCCAAATTCAAATATTTCACTGTTTTAAAGTTATTCCGATAACGAAGGGCTTAACGGCTGACGACTGAGTCATCTCTCAACAGTGGCGAAATTCGCCGAGTCGCTCGACAAAGCCCAGCCGCTCTGTTTCTTTAGCAACAAACCGCCAAATGGTCTTAGCAGCTCACTTGTGACAAACTACATCTTTCAAAGTCATTTGCCATCAAAACGAATTATATAAAAAAAAATCTGTACAAATTCACCGGTGAGTTTTTTTGCAAAGATAGATAAAATAGGTAGTTAGGTAGTTGGTAGTATATAGAAGGTAGTGTAGGTACTGTTTTAGTATAATAGACGATGACGTTTTGAAACTGTAATTTATCTGACAATATGAAAATTTAAACAAGGACCGTAATCTAAACCTAGAAATTAATTTAGAAATACTATTTATACACATGTATCAGTCAGCGACAAGGTTAACACAACGAATAAGTGAATCCGTTGATTCACCGTGATGACTGATGAGCCTGGCTTTGATTTCCGGGATATTAATCGGCAGTTTTTACCGCGCGACATTGACCTACAAACATGATGAGCGGCACAGAGGAAAAAAGGGAAAACTGTATGTAATTTTGAAACATTCTGGGGGGCGTCTTCACGTGCTGGCGCGTGGTGCTGGATTGGCATGACGAAGCACGTAAGGAATTAATTAACCAGAGGCGTCCAAACCGATTTTTTCTTCCACGGGAATGAATTTTTCGCTTCTGGTTCCAAAACAAACAGAATTGCAAGTCAACCAACCAGTCTATTGAGTCATCGCAGGTATACTGAGTCACAATGATTCATAGTGAGTCACTGTGAATCATAGAGGGTCTTGATGAATCTCACTGTTTCAAAAAAAACATCGTGGGTCATAGTAGTTTATACAGTGAGTCATCGGGAGTCATAGTACTGATTCGTGTAAGTCGTAGCGGGTCGTTCAGCTGATTCGCAGTGAGTCATTTGAGATCATCTCGAGTCAAAAGGGAGTCATGATGAATCAGTTTAAGCCGTCGTGAGTCGTACTGAGTCATAGTAAGACACAGTGAGTCATTTGAAATCATCTTAAGTAAAAAAAGGAGTCATGGTGTGTTATCTAAAGTCATCGTGAAGTAAGACTCAGTGAGTCATCGGGAGTCATGGTACTTCATAATTGATTCGTAAGATTCATAATGAGTCATTGAAATCATATCAAGTCATCGTGAGTCATTTTGAGTCGCCATGAGTCATTTTAAGTTATCGTAAGTCATTCTGACTCATAGCAAGTTACAAGTCTATGGCTGAAAAACCAGTAGATCATTTCATAGTGAGTCATAGGTAGATATGGAGTTGATCATAATGTGACAAAAGATTGATAACTCGTGATTCACTGTGAATCATTTCGAGTCATTTTTTGTCGCGTCATCTAGAACTTGACCTCGAAAAAGATGTCCCGAATCAGCAATTATAGTAATTAGAGTTTTAAAAACCGCTGTCGATAGAAAGGTAGAATTTGAGGTGAAGAGATGGAAAACAGAATGAATCATAGTAAAGCGTATACCCCCATGCGCGTGCGATGCTAATTCACAAGTTGGATGCATGTGCAGGTTGGCAGAGGTGACCTTGTATTTAAATTTGTAATGAGTTTAATGATTTATAATGAAAATATTTGCATTGGTTGAAGGTTTCTCTTGAAGCAAGCCAACGTCTAGCCTTGATTTGAAGGGGGTCCACACAAGGACACACCACCGAATCGGAATAGATTCATCCTTTTTCCACATCACACGTTGGCCTTGCCCTGGTCAGGCTTTGCCCAAACATCAGTTCCTGGAGCCCGGGCTTCGCTTTTTCATCAACCCATCAACTAGGATTCTCCATAATCATCTTAAAGGCTCGTGTGTGTCAAGGCGGGGTTTCCACACCAGGGATATCCCATAATTTAATGAATTAACATCATTTCATGAATTTTTCTTTCTTACTCCACAAACATAGACACTATAACAGACTGATTAACATAAACTAATAATTTCATGTTTGCACATTCATTATATTGTAGTTACGTTTTGTGACATTCATGATATGCAGTAAAGAGGTGAACGTGAACTGTTTCCATACATCAGCTCTTACGTCAGCTTAAGTGACGACACGTTGTTCCTGTTTCATTTGCTCTTGTTCTATACGTGATGTGCACATCCGTGTGTGTCTTTCACACGCAGAGTTTGCTGCAGACCCTCCCCCGCAAGGTATATAGGCTTAGAAGAGGTATTCAAAAGAGACAGAGACTTGGGGGCTTTTCTATAGTTTGTTTCGTCATCTGTTATGCTGTAGGGCGTGTTTCTCTTTTGATATGAATGAACATGAAATCCAGTCATTCATTCATACACGGGACACACACACACACTACAGCGCGCCTTTACGCACAACGAGAAGCGAGACGGTGACAATGCAGCTACGCACCCTTACAAACGTCATATAGGGGAACTTATAGAAAATCTCTAAAGAAAAAGAAAACTAGATAGGTGGACGCCATTGATATTCATTTCAGTATTCTTGGCATCGGGATCTAAAGCAAGGTGGTAGCGATATTACCTCGATATATCGTATCGAAAATATCGATTTTTTAAAAATCAATACTTCCTTGTCGATCCATTTCAAGTGGAGTGATAATAGGTCAGTTTCGATCTATATCGATATAGTTATCGATATTTCACTCGAAAAACGATATTTGATATCGGTTTGTCGATATTTTTAAACTCGTATATCGAAAATATCGATATGTCAGGATTTCGAATACCACGGAACCCATGATCTGCAGTCGTTCGATTCGGTTGAGATGCTATCGAAGGGTTCCCCTTTAGGGATGTCTGTCGGACACCGTTGCTGTTGAAGAAGGAAAGGGTCTGGCACAAGTTTAGGTGAGGTGAGCAGCATATCAGGGACTTACCCTTCTTTGCCCGATATGGAATTAAGCCATGACCGCTAAACAAACGGAGAAAAACACCGGGGCTTGTGTGGATACGAGAAAGGAAAGCGGGCGCACCTTACCGCAATTCACATCTCCTGTTCACTGTTCACGTTGTTTCATTCATCGAAAAGAAGCCAAGCAGGTGGTCACCTCACCTTGCAACATCCTTTTATTATCGTTAATATAACTCTCTCGTGTCTGTGTCCTTTTCTTCTCCGCCTTCTTTACAGCTAGCTACTCCTTTTTCCCATTTGAATATACTTGCAAAATAATCTAATTCATGGCAGAGAGGACCTTGATGATTCTTTCCCCCACCCCCACCCCCCATCACCAAATCTATTTTTAGGTCTCACCAGGACGTAAAAACGTGACAATGCCCTGCATTGTACAGAAAACGCCCGCCATTACCAAAAATTATTCAGTTACACTATAGTATTATACATTTATATATTGAAGTTAGGGATTCGTATGTGTATGTGTAAATATGATACTAAACTGAGCATGTTTTTTTTTTTTTGGCTTGCCAAAGAAGGCATACCAAATCAATATATTTCTTCTTCTTGGTACACAATTTTACACTAATAGTATAGTGTGGTACAGTATAGTATAGTTAGAGTTATAGTCCAGATGATATAGTGCGGTATAGTATTATAATTATACTATTGCTTATATTATGATACATCTATATGTTTCAAGTTGGATAAAGCAATCATATCAAGGTTAGAAGAGGGGTCTCGTGCAACGGGCTCGGTGGCGCAGCGTGCGTGTAATCAATCTATCGTGGACTACCCACGCAAGGCAAGTCAGTCAAGAGACCGCGACTGTCTCTCTATGACCCTGGCCTCCTATTTCAAAGCAGTGGCAGTTTCCGCGCTGTGTATAACCGCAACCATTAATAAGCAAAAGCTACTAAACCAAACAGTTGCTTTCTTCCCCGTTTGTGATCAACTCAGTTCGTGTATTTACTAAACATTAGTAACATGGACATTCATATAACCTATGTATAAAACATCTGACTGAAAACGGTTGTGTGCACATAGTATTATATAATTCTATATGTATGGTATGGTGATTATAGTTTATAAATGTAGTATATAGTAAAGTATAGTATCGTATAGTATCGTACAGTTTAGTAGAATGTAGTTTGGTACAGTATAGAATATAGTTTTATGAATGAAGATGTAATCTTGAGCACTTTATAATCTTGTAAAGTGAGGTGAAGGTCTTGGTGGGGCCGTAATATGTATATATATATATGTAACCCACCTGGGCGAACAACATGAGCTGCAGCTTCAATGGTTTTCGTGAGGCCACACATGAGACCTCGTGTGCGCGCGCCCCACATGCAACGCGTTAGCTTTTTCAGGGGTTTTCAGACTCTTATGTTCAGTTCATTTTCTACGCCCTAGCGGGGAGTCGAGGCAAGGACATCCATCACTGATTCACATGTTCTACTCTTGAGGATATAAACCTCATTTTGGTGTGCGCCCTTTTATACTAGGACCGTGATGTATAACGCACCAATGCATAAACCAATGAAACAAGCGTTATTGTACTCAGTATTGACTGCTAGTAATAGCCAATGTTGAGCATATTTTAGACGTTATCTGAAGTTACTATTAGTGATAGTCTCCGTAAACGTAAGATTCTTACCGAATGGTAATTAACTTAAGAAGGTAATTTAATTGTTCGTATAATGGGTGTTACACTGATGGGCTGGTGATTTTTCCTCACTAACGAACCCCCATATGTTGTTCACGTAGCACATCTAAATCTAGCGCCCGTGTAAAAGACCCAACTGATTTATGGAGTGGGAGGGTTTTCTGTGACCACAAAGTATTGTTGCACTGTTTAAAGAGGACCCCGTTAAAAGAAGAAGAAGAAGAACAAGAAGAAGAAAAAAAAGGATCTGTGAATGGGGATTTAGCAGGGAATTTTAGGGCGCACCTCCCGGGACAAGATGACTGCGACGTTGCCAGACAGCGCGGCGCCATTACACCGCACACAGATATCTCCCCGGACAGAAGAGGGGAGAAAAAATACCCATTTCTCTTACTTATTCTTTTCGAAATGTGTTTTGACCTCGATACTTTTAGCTTGAGCTCTTTTACTTTATAAACGTCTTGAAGATCCACTGAATATATACTGAATATCTCAACTGAACTGAATTACATGAGAATATACCTGTAATAGTTGTGATGTACATGTGATGATACGTGATCGTGTATGTGGTAAGTAAGACTGTGATGGTATATGGTCAACGGGAATGCGCGTTTTGAAGATCCACAAGCGGAGCATCTTGACGTGTACGAATCTGAATAGTATTCTGGATATACTTATTTTGGTGTTCAGTATGTTGAAATATTGAAAACCCAGTGATAAAAATTCATATATTTTTTTGAATAAAAGAGAAGGAGAAGGCAGCCAAAAATGCTGATGTCACATTCAGCAGCTGGTTGTCGTCTATAAGAAATGCGTCTGCACATCTGTACGTGCGAGCGCCGCAAATGCGCTTACGCGTGTTTTTGTTTAAACGTTCTCCAGGGCAGCCCAAAGTGTGACGGAAGGATTAACTCTTACACAGACAAGAATATATCCTTGTGACCTTCTTTACTTCTTACAATCTTTTCATCTTCGCTCTTTTGTACTGAACCCTACCACCAAATCTGAATATTATTATCTACATTCTACTTATAATTATATAATATATCAATACAGGAGTCTTAGCAATGCACGATTTGCAATAAATCAGGAAATTCACAACATTTTTATGCCAAGATTCTCAAACGTGTCTTGAATTGCATTACCACTGAACTGTATACAAAAAAGTTTAAGATATACTTTTTTTCAAAGTGCAATTTTCTGGTTTTACCAGTTTGAAAATTGAACCCGACGTAATGGCGGAAGAGTAGCTACAGTTGCTTAATTTAAGGTTCAAAACAACGTGTCAGTCCACACCTAGTTAGTATGTGGATCACCTGAATAGAAAATGAGAAGTCCGAGACGCATTTCGTGATGACATCATGCTACCCTGCGATTCATTCATTTCATTTCATTCATTTTCATTCAGTCACTGGGGGAGCCACCCAGTGGGAAAAAATCGGGGGGGGGGGGTGTCAGAGGAAAATCCTTGAATGAATAAAACCGGCGACAGGTTTTGAAAATCGAGCTGGACGACTTTCTGCGCTGGGTTGGCCGGTTCGGGTATAGACGAAAGGAAGGGAGAAGGAAACAAGAAGATGAACAGAAAAGAAAAGAAAAAGTACAAAGCAGAAACAAGAAGAAGAATCGTGCAGCCGGTCAGGTGACATGTGCTTCCCGTCGCCGTTCTGTTCTTAACCGGTTGCTCAGGGAAGATCAGCTTCAGTCTGCAACCAGCCTCCTGCCAAGCAACTTTCAAAACTTTCCATCCAACCCGAGCCTGCGAACCCACAGGAGGAACCTTTTCCCCGTCAAACTTCAAAGAATGTGGACCTGTCGACAGAATCTTCTCTTCATACTGGTCGTCACCATGGTTACTACCATTCTGGCCAAACCCAGCATCAAACAGAATCCCGAGGAACGATCCTGCGAACCGGAAAAGTTAATGGTCTACCGAGTCACGTTCTTAACTCACTGGTCGCGGACACTCTTCCCCAAACAGTATCCCGAATGGCGACCCCCTGCACAATGGTCCAAACTGATCGGTAATTATGCTTCTCGCAATATTTCAATAGTCGAACCGGTTATCGAGAGAGAGAGAGAGAGAGAGAGAGAGAGGGAAAAAAACTGCCCAGAGCGATAAGGAGGTTCCATGAGTGATACTATCAAGCGGTTGGTATCTCAACAAGTCAAGGCACAAAAAAGGGGGAGGTGTATTCGAAAGAACATGGTTGATAGTATCTTGATTCACGCACACTTTATCCACTTGTTGACGTATAAGGATTGCCATAGAATAAAAAAATACAAAGACGTACGTATAAAAAGGGGAACTAGGAACTGAAATTCACCGAAGTGAAAACTAGAAGAGAGAAAACGTCTGACAGAAAACTGATGGAGTATATCCCACTATATCCTAGCAGGTGTGTCTAGCGTATTACTGAACGGGTCCCGAGAGGCCACAGCTGAACCGTCTATTTTTCTCTTGTCTTTTGGCCGTAGCTCCTATCAGCTGGCTTCTGTGTTGCCAACTGAAACACTTAACGATGATACCATTCAAATTTAGCCTCTCCAACTTGTTCTTTTTACTACCGTTGAATATTCCACTTGCACTTTGCTTAATATCACTCAAATACACCAATATCTCAATTAGATTTAACCTAAATATATATATACCTTATTTAGTAATATTATATGTTGAGGATATTTTACCTCGTTTTACAGAAAGTAGCGAACCCCTTCCTCTTTTCCAAGGAGGGGGGAGGAGGAGTAGGTTAATGTGACGTCACCATGCCAACTGTTAAGTTGATTTGGTCTGCACGCGCTTTGCTTCAGAAAATGGTCAAAACGGCTTCCGCCAAGGCCAACTAATTTCTTTTCAGATTCTATTAGTTTTGATTTTTCAACGAAAAAAAAAATCTATCTCTCGGTTCCTTTTTTCATTTCGGGGAGGGAAATGGCAAGTCACTGGCCAAGTCTGCTGGATTCATCATCAGCGATAACGTCATACAAGGATATATACACACAACGGGGCCCCTTTTACTTTCCAACTATGGCAGCAATTAATGAACAATAATGGTTAATTTACAATCATTAATATGCAATCATGATTTACCAATTACAAGCAGTTTTGAGGATGATTTCTTTTATATAAATAAGAGACTTGTTTGGATTTTTATGATTTGTGTCAACATGCAGGTCGGAGTCACGACTCGAGCTACGTTCTGTTCCGCGTGGGACATCAATCAACGGACGGTTTTAAAGAGTTTGCCGAGTCTGGCCGAAGTGATACGTTGGACGCCCAGTCGCAGGGACTCGGCGGAGTGCTCGACGAATTCAACGCACCCCCGATTACTTCCGGAGAAGGGAAAACCGAAGCCGAGTTTTTCGTCGATACTAATCATTCGAGGGTATAACTACATTCACCTGTTTCTGTCTACATCCTAACTGAGTTTGTATTGAAAAAGGTATCACTGGCAGCTCGTATTGTACCTTCTCCTGATTGGTTCGTCGGTCTGGATGGCTTCAATTTGTGTATGGACGGTCAATGGGTGGATAGTGTTGCCATCAAGGTCTGTTTTATTACAAGTCAAGGTGCGACGTCTCTAATTATGGTAATGAGTATTGCGTAATTGATTGCTAGGTGGGACCGGCTGATGCAGGAACCGACAACGGTTTCACTTTCACCTCGCCCAATTGGCCAACTGCCCCTGCCGAGAAGATTTTCCGCATCACGTCTCAAGTTCCAGATCACCCGGCCAATTCGTTCTACTACCCAGAACTGAAAGAACTTCCGCCAATTGCTACTTTCTACTTTAACAAGGTTCCTAGATGTTCTAGAGATCATCAACCTAGATGTTCTAGATTATATCAGACCTACTTTAAGTCAACAATTTGATGGGGAAACTTATAACAAACTGGCAACGCCGCGCAGGGAGTCACAACTTTAATGAGAACATTCCACTGTTATCTCCATCTCCTACGCGTTTAAAACTTTGTAGTTGGCCCTGGTATCTCTTTTTTTATTATTGTCAAGTCTTCTGTTTTTGCCAGTAGGTCAACAGTTTCCTGCTATTAACTTTGTTTGGAGACATGCGAGCATTTTGTTCCTACGTACATTCCTTGGCTCCAGCTTTCCACTTTAGTTCACGCTGCCAAATGACATACTACTCGAAGCTGTAGATGTCAAGCAGATTACACGGCTCGCTAGGCAGCTCATAAATTGTTTGCAAAACTGCCACTTAGAATTGACTTGTGCGAGGTTTTCTGCAGAAAAGAAAAAAGACGTTCTCTGGTCGATGACAGGCTAGAGTTAAGAATCCTTTTCCTTCTTCTTCTTCTTCTTCAAAGCTTCTGACTATGCACTAGAGATAGCCACTCTTTGCACTGAAAACGGAAAGTGACTCAGGGCTGTGGTATTGGGCTCATATAGAGCCACCCCCTCTAGGTGCCAAAAAGTGAATCCCACAGCGCACATTCTTCTGCCAAACTGGCCAGCGGTGTGTCATATACCTAATTAAGGGATGCCATGAAACACCGGTAAAGTTAGCGCTGTATTACCCTATCCTTTAGCCACGTTAGTACTACTGGTAGCACCTTTGCTACCTTATCCTAGCTATACCATCTAACCACACATGCTACTTACACTATACGTACTGTACTATCTATTCCGACTATGTGAATATTGGGAATTTTTTTTAATCAGCAAACGGTTCATATTTCAGGTGAAAGAATACGAACTCTCTGAGGTGTTTGACGCTTCAACGTCGCCCAACTATGCCGAGGTTTCTGACGATCCTGGACGTTTGACCGAGGAGACCAAGTTGACCAAGGAGAAGGAAGTCCCTGCCAGAGATGACGAGGCTCTCGATCAGCTCAATAACGAAACTCTGCGTAAGAAGAACAAGAAAAACTCCAAATCTGGAGCCGGTGAAAAATCCTCTTTACTGAGATCCTTGGTAGCCGAGTACAGCAAGGATAGTCGAGCCAAGAAAAATAGGCGTGGACGCAAGTCTGCCAATCTCAGTAAGTTCTCTTCACCTTAAGAACATTTCATCTCCCCTCCTTCACTTAGCAGCTTTATAGCCATTCGACGCTTTCGACCCGCTGACCTTGTTACTATAAAAATATCAACTCGTAAACGTTAGTAGCGTACCAAATTCCGCGCAGTTAAGTGCTTTGCTACATATTTATACGATATTACGACGACGAACTTTTAAAGAAAACGGAAACAAAAGCTAACGTGTCCCGGAATTGCTAGCCTATTTACGACAACGACTTACAACACTATTACACCGTGTCTACATTTACCACGTGACTAATACAAGCAAAGTTAGAACACCAAAGACTATATTATCTTTTTTCTAAGTTGGTGGAGGATTCCATTTAACTTTGTGATTTGAAGGGTTCATTTGGGGGGGGGGGGGTCCTGAATGACGGAAAAATATTGTAATTTTCTTCGCGATTTTATTTCGGCTAAACTATCAAACTGATTTGAACGAAACTTAAAGAGTGCATTGAGTACTACTAGGTTTACATCCAATATTTTTTGGGTAGCTATATCTTTGATAGTGTACGAGCAATAAGCAATCAACTTTTCCAATGACGTGCAAGTCCTTTTATAGTCCCCAGTCTTCTTTGCGTAGGGCATCACGTTATTGTGCTCTTGCGTCATCTAGCGGTAAAACACAGTAGCAAATCTTGTCTGCAAGAAACTTTCAGCGTCTTTTTGCAGCTCGTTTTTCCTCTTTCTCTTTCTCATCCATTGCTTTTACTATCTGTTTCAGTTTCTCTTTCACTTTGTCCAATTTATTTCGTCATTTTCAGATTTCCGTAGTTACACAAGTCCACAGTACTCTTTGATTCTATATAAGGATTCTGTACTCCATCTAGTGGTAGGATCTCGTAGTCAGACTACTGAAATTTGAGCAAACTCAAGAGAATCACGTCAGGGTTCAGGATAGCGGGGAATATTAGTAATTTTCAACTTTCAGGATTTTATGTTGGCGAAAGTACTGAACCGATTTCAGTACAAAATTCAGCGTGCATTAAGTACTGCTAGCTCTACGTTCAGCATTTTTTGGGTTGTTCTACCTTGGTAAACTTAGGAGCAGTAAGCAGTCAACTTTTGCCCAGTAGAAAACCCTTCTTTATCGCTTTTTCCCGTCCATGAGCGCCATCTAGCGGTCAAAGTACGCAACAGATCTCAGCGCCAAGCATGGTTGCTTGGGGGTCCATAAGGTTGTTTTCTTTTACCAATGGGGAATGAATCGAATGCGAGTTGACCCACATTAATGGTATCTAATTAGATTAAACGTTAATCATCCATGGGGAAATGCTTTTAAGTTTTTTCTCTTGTTTGGTTTGCAGGTCGCCCTCGTCACTGTGTAGTCAGCGAGTGGAGCAGCTGGTCTCCTTGTTCCAAATCCTGCGGGATCGGCGAGTCGACCAGAACTCGCAAAGTTGTCTATCACGCCCGACGCGGTGGAAACCCGTGCCCTCCACTGGAAGAAGCCAAATGGTGCGGATCTTCACGTGACTGTTCACATGCCTACTTCGACTGGTAAAACAAACCGACAGACAGACAGACTGAGAGACAAACAAACTGCATAAGAGATAATCTGATACCATAACGGAGTCACGTTTACCCGTGATTACATTTTTTGACTAAAACGTTGTACATATAATAAGGCGGCCCCGAGTACTTTTATACTGCTTTTGGTATCCATTTTTCACCCGTTTGGTTCTAATATCCGAATTTGTGTACCTACATCATATTTATATCTAGCTATGTACAAATTAATCTGATTTTTGAAAGGGATAAAGTAATATGCTTTGCTTCACGCTAAACGGTTTGGATTGGGCTATAGTTTACACACACAAAAACTGGTAAAAGTGGTTACAAACAACACGACAGAGAATTGTTAGATGCACAATGCAACAGTACCGTCCAAGTTTGGAACAACGCATAGCACTGCCTTCTTGTCTTCAGCTAAAATTTATTTATAGCAACCAAGCACTGCCATAATGGTTAGTATTCATAGGGATAATTTACATTCGTTGGGCGAGTAATTAGAGGTATGTATTCTCCTTTAAAGTTATGTTATTTAACTTTAACTTATTGCAGTCCCACCTTAATTTTTTTTCTTGCTCTTCAACGTGCCACTTGTTTACCTGCCTTAGGGTTTTTGTTCTACTGGTTGGATTACAGTGAATTGATTTTTTTGTTTGTTTCGGGATGCAAGTTTTATTGTACAGCTGAACTGCAATGTTTTTTTGTTGTACAGTAACAAAGCGATGGTTTCTGCATTATGAAGGAAAACAAATACACGTGCTTTGTTTGTTTAAAAAATTACCTGTGCCTGTTTAGCTAAGACTAGCCAATAATGCATCTAGAGATGTTAAGAGATCTATCTATTTATCTATCTGTCTGTCTATCTATCTATCTATCTATCTGTCTATCTGTCTATCTGTCTATCTATCTATCTATCTATCGATCTATCTATCTATCTATCTATCTATCTATCTATCTATCTATCTATCCATCTGTCTATTTATCT